>WBNH01011752.1:0-101560 GCA_013401255.1 Urocolius indicus | reverse complement strand
CCGAGTGATCTCTCTCCGTCCTTATCTCAACTCACAAGCAGTTTGTTATATTCCTCTCTCTCTCTCCTGTCCAGTTTAGGAGGGGAGTAATAATATGACTGGGTGGACATGGGGCTAAACCACCACAGTGGTAATTAATGGAGCTGAGGCAAGATGGAGGCCTGTGGCCAGTGGGGTTCCACAAGGATCTGTTCTGGGGTTCAAAGCCTTCATCAACTTTGTTTAAAAACCTTCACCTACATCCTGACAGAGTGTACCCTCATCAAGTTCTCTGACACCAAACTGGGAGGACTGGCTGATTCCCCAGAAGGCTGTGCTGCCATTCAGCAGGATCTCAACCAGCTTGAGAGTATGTCAGGACAGTGGGGCAAAACTTTTTTTTCTGTAGTGTCCAGTGACAGGATAAGGGAAAATGGACAAAAGCTGGAACACAAAAAGTTCCACTTAAGAAAAATCTTCCTTTCCTAGGGAGCTCTGGCACAGGCTGACTTGGGAAGGTCTGGAGTCTCCTTCTCTGGAAGTTTTTAAAACCCCTCTGGATGTGACCTGATCTAGGTAGTCCTGCTTTAGCAGAGTGATA
The DNA here is from genome assembly GCA_013401255.1 of Urocolius indicus. Taxonomy (NCBI): domain Eukaryota; kingdom Metazoa; phylum Chordata; class Aves; order Coliiformes; family Coliidae; genus Urocolius; species Urocolius indicus. Next base: position 100,980 of record WBNH01011752.1, on the reverse strand, counting down.
GGACTAGATGATTTTTAGAGGTTCTTTCCAACCCCTACCATTCAGTGCTTCTGTGATTTGACAAGAGTATGTCAAATGAAAGAGTATGTCAACTCATGAAAGAGAAAAATTTAAAATCTTTCTGTCATACTATCTCTCATGTTTAAAGTATTTTTTTTCTTATTCCCATCTCTTCCTGAGGTTTTGTTGAGGCAAGGCAGTTCTTGGAACATTAGTAACATATTTTAATAGTTGAGACTGTTAAACCATTACTGGGGAGGCAGAAGATGATATGTGCACTCACTGACCTTTACCTTGAGTTTGCGTTTTCTCATCTGTCTCTGTTCTGCTCATATCCATGATCTATTAAGACAGCCTGAGGTGAAACAATGCTCTTTTCCTTCACACATAATAACGCTTCATACTGTCATGTCTGGCATTTTCATTAATGGGTTGTGGCTGGAGATCCCAGAAAGAAGATGCTACATATGGGTCATGCACTTCTCAGGTTCCTGTCTACATCCAAGGTTTCTGGTCAAAACTTAACTAACAGCATGACATTTCTGGAAGGTGGGAACTGTCACAAAACTTCTTTTAGTCATAATATATATAAGCTTTAGGAGCTTTAGGTGTCTACATTCCAATGCAAGCTGGATCTTTAATTCCTCCAAGTTTTTAAAAAATCCTAGGCTTTGTTCATGTAACAATCAATGTCATCTCTGTCCTTCAAATATTTGCAACTAGCTAAGCCCCTTAGCTGTGGAATTAGCTCTCACTAATGTAAATGAAGACCCTAGGGAACCTGATCAAATTTAAATCTGGGCCATGTGATAAATTCACAAGTGATCTTTACTTGTTTATTAGAAAATTGCTTCTGCAGTATTTCTTAGAAATCCCATTAAATGGTCTGAGGTTATATATGTCTTTTAAGAACAGCTAAACATGGTTCCAACACATTTTATGTTCTTTTAACTTGCTTGATCTCATTTATTCATTTTTATTTATTTCCTCCTCCTGATTTCTTAAAAAAAGAAACTGTATTTGTGGACATAAAGCAACTGGAACACATTAAGCATCTATATTAACGTGTGCTAAATGGATGTGCTGTGAATTTCTAATGTAGACAAGGAAGTGTAAGTATTCATATTTGCCAACTGGACAAGCTGAGACCTAACCTTCCATTATCTTACAATGGAACCCGCAAGCACACACTCATTGTCCCAACACAGGATTTCAGAAAGCGCTAGCTGACATAACTTGGCAATGCTGTTCGCTTGGGAAAACACCTGGCAAAATATCCAAAACTAGTTGACTGTTTCAATTAGAATGGAGTTCTGAATGCTGTGGAATAGAAATATTCATAGTCCTATGCTTGGTCGCAAAGTTTTGGTGTGTGACATCTTTCACACAGTCTTCCTACTAAGTGACAAGTTCTTTCTCAACACGAAAAAGCTGACCTTCAATGGATGAGGCACATTTTCATGCATCTTCATCAGACTAGGCTGATTTTCTTATTCTGGAACTGCTAATATGAGAGAAATCATATGAACGAAAGGATGGAGAACTGCTGACATAAAAAGATGGGGAAATTAAGAAAAAATGTATTGTGTGTACAGACTTCCATGTGATGACACTTCAAAGAGAAAGGGAAAAAAAAAAACAATTAGTGATCAGGGCAGGCTTAATATTGCCTTTTCTGTCCAGAAAGTTGAAGGTGAAGTTGATCTGATGAAAGACTTTGACTCCCTAAACTTGGAAGAATTTCAAATTTCTGAAGCACAAAAAAAAATAATGATTTACCACAAATAGCTATGACTCCTTCGAGGCTTCACTTTCTCTTTTTGATAGTGAACAATATACTATATACAAATAAATCCAAAGAGACAAAGACATCTTGAAAACATTGCAAACAATTATAGACAGCACAATTCTTGTTCCTAAGTTTATCCTTAGGCTCCAGGTGACAAAACCAGGAAAACATTTGTTCTAAGAGGATTAAAATTATCTAGAATTCTGCTCAAGCATCAACCTGCACCACAGTTCTATTGAAAGCTGAACGAAGTCAGAGAAAAGTCACAGCCACTGCCTATTTATTTACTTGCATACTTTTGAAGGTAAGGAGGAGGATGAGAATGAGACAGTGAAAATATAAATCTAAGAATGATACATACAAAGGAAGGAAAGGGATAGCTAACTTGACATTAAAAGTGCTAGTGTCTGTAAAGACACCATGGGCTAGAGTAATTCTTTCTGTTCCTGGAGCTTCTGGCATTTCCTGTTTGAGTTATGCATCTTCCCATGTATTGCTAGCATTTTTCTGCAATTATCTGTTATTTGTTCCTCTTCACAATTGGCACAGTTTCTAACTCCTGACTCAAAAGTGTCAATGCTTTTAGCCTTTCTGTCAGGTCAGAACTGTGTTTCTGCTGCACTCCACCTAAATGAGTAGGACTTTGGAGAGCCCACAGGCTCTCCTGGAGTGCAACTGGGATGGGAGATAAACAGATGTGCATCAGACAACAAGAAGGAGTTTTCTACATACATCAAAGTACTCAGAAGTGGCATAGAATCATAGAATCATGGAATGGTAGGGGTTGGAAGGGACCTTTAGAGGCATTGTTAACTCCAAATTATTATGACCCTCTGGTAATAGTATGGAAATAGTAGGCTTCAACAAGCACTTGAGGCATCATTTTGTGAAGAGTTCAAGTGTATGTATGTCTTGGCATATGCGTTGTGTGATGTATTGTCAATATTTTGCAAAAGTTGATGGTTCTCTGTCTGTGGAAAGACTAGCATAGCAAACAGTATACTTCAAACATGCAGAGTATGAGTGTACTTGCAAGTCTGAGATTTGCCTTGATGGACAGAGACATCAAACGCCGTGTAATTAAGGACAGATATAACAACACACAGTAAAACTCTGCAAATGGAAATGAAACATGATTTCTAATAAATAGCGTGCTTTTGGAAAAGGTCTTAATACAGTGTGAGAAGTGCCACAAAACAGTTTTAAATATATTCCTACAGATCATCACTTCCTAGAGGTAGTCGTTGAGTGAAGGTCTGTAAAGAAGAGTTTTTCCATGCTTTCAGAGAGATGAAATATTTTCTTTGTGGAAACTTCTGGGCATCGCAATGCTTTCAGAAAAGTCTTTTAAAAATTATTTTCCACTTGTTGCAAATATATCCTTGTGACCAGCTAACAACAATCCTGCTGTTGCTGAAGACGAATAACTGGATGACGCACAGATGATCTGACCCCAGTTTAAGCACATTGTAGACAGGTATTCCTGTGTAAAAGGAGCTTAGGCCATTCATACTAAATAGGCCTTAAGTGAATTTCAAGAAGTCCCTACTTCATATTTACAAATTATTTTCCTGTGTTGCTTGGGTCTAATGCATCTCCAACCTCAACAACTTCTGCCCACTCCCCATTCCCACAAGTCTCTCTTCCCACATACACTTTCAGCCATACACTAGCTATAACCTTACTACTGTCTGTATCCCTGTGCCATAGTTTTAGCTGTGTCATATTACAAACTTCAAGCATCTCCTGTGATGCCACAGGAAAACTAGAGCAGAAGCTGCTTCCATGGACAGACTATGGCACAGGGACTTGCCAGGAGGACTGGATGGGACAGACTAAATAATCCTGGAACACTCAAACACACGGGACCTATGCAGCCATTTAAACTGCTTGAGCTTTAGGTCAGCTTTGTGTCAGAGATTCATTTTTCTCAGAGAATAGATGCTTGGTTTATGTTATATCTTCCATATTCTCTCAGTATTGAGAGTTCTGCAATTAACTCCATCCATGACAAGTAAAACATGATAGAATTCTATGTATGGGACACAGATGTAAATGAGCAGCATCACTCTGACCAGCTGTATCTGGCAGAGCCCCAGCAGCAAGCTGTCTGTAAAACTCTGCCATTAAAAAAAAACCTCTCATATCTTGTGAGCCAGCATGTGTGTGTGCTGCAGAGACCTGTGATATAATAGCAATTATGCTAAATTGGGAAGAGAGGCTGTGATGGAGCAGCTGCTGCAGCTCAGCATGGCTCCATTTAGCTCTTCCCCTTCCCATAGCAAATGCTAAATCTAGTCCTCTAAAGAGGAATTCACACCATGAAGATCATCCTCGCAGAAGAGGATTATAGAGCCCTGTGATGAGCCTAGAATGAAATTAAAAACATTCATAGTGAAATGAATATACTTTTCTTAGTCTGCTTTGGGGGATGTGAAGGAAATTTTGCTTCTCAAAGCAGTACATGTAATCTATCATGGACCGATCCCAAGCTGTCCACCATGTCACTAATGTAGATGGTTGTTCAAAAGACATGTGGTTGCCTTGCCTGGGGTATTTTTTCTTGATGCCAGGGCAAGGGAAACATGTATGTGCATATAAGTGTGTGTGTGTGTGTACAGGAAAAGGAAGGCTGAGCCAGTCGATCAAATTTCATTAGGTTTCCAACTGCCAGCTTTATGCTAGTGGTTTTGGAATATTACTTGGGATCATTTCAAGTATTTTCAGCTTTGAAAAGCAAGTTGTTGTAGTTTCTAATTAAAAGAGCGGAAAAAAAAGCCCCTTTGTCAGTTAATAAATAATGATCAGTGACACTTCAGTTCAAACAAACAGGAAACTGTAGCTTTCCTTTCTCCTATCTCAGCTAAGGGCTCCTGGCAAGAAGCAGTGTCCCCAGCAGAGGACCACCTGTGGCTTGGAAACAGCCAAGTTCTCAAGCTGAGATAGAGGAGTTTTATACATGACCATGATGTCCACTTTTACTTCAGGCCATCTTGAGACCAGATGCATCTTGACTTTCAAGACACAGATGTGGAGAGTGCCAGATTTACAGTATAAAACACCTTCTTTTAGCATTACTCAGTCTGTGGGATCCCTGACTGCTTATTTTATCCCTTGTAATATTAGAAAGGAATATTGATCCTGCCAAGTTTAGTAGTTTCATGCAAAGCACTGACAAATACCCTTAGGTGCTAAATTCCCTGGATGCTCTCTTATACCTACGAAGTACCATGCACACTGCTGCCAAAGTATATGCGTGTATATATATATATATATATATATATATATATATAAAAGTCTCAAGGATAGGAGAAGATACACTTAACATTTATTTCTGTTTTTCCCCATTTGTGTCACTTATTCCATCATGTTGTGAATCATGCTATCTGTATTGATGCCAATAAGAATGGATTCTTAAGATCCTTGGTTTGTGGCAACATAGTTGGTATGGGTACACTTTTAAGGGCATTTACCACAAGTTTATTCCCAAAATTGTGGCATCTATGTAGATCCAAAGGCTACTGAGGGCTGTTAAGTCAGGTAATATAAATTGCCCTGTAGATGTTCTTATCTAATGCCTGCAGAAGCAGCCTAGGCAACCAGCTTATACACAGTGAGTATTACTAACATGCCTAATGTCATATGAGAAGAAACCAGCCTCTCTCCCTAATTTACTATGCAAAATTCTCACCTTTCCTAATACCATCAAAATTATTACATGTAGATATTTTAGCATCTTCAGAAAGTTTGGAAAACAGCAACATCTTCATATCTTCTCCGGATACATGGAGTTTGGTATCCCACATGCATGACACTACTAAACCGAAACTACAGGTTCACTTCCTGTTAGGTGTAATCAAGGAAATGGGGAGTTGACAGGATTTACACATTACCCTAGTGTTATACACAGTCCTAGAACGCACTATATGTAGGTCTGGAAACTTAATGTGTAAAGATCTGCAGAGACTACAGTTGAAATTAAAACCCAACACTAATTTTAACCATGGTTAGAGAGAGTGCCACGCTGTTTTTTTCTGCTGCCCATATGAGCATTAGCATGGCCAGGAACACCTAAGCTCAGCCTTGTACCTCAATATAAAACAAGTGGGTTGGTAAAAATTTCACTGTCCTTTCAGACACTTTTCTTCTCTATTCTATTTCTGTGACAATGATTAAAAAAAATTGGAAGGGTCCCTTCACAGAAGTTTTACATGACATCAGCTTTTCTTGTGACCACCTCAAGAAACAACTGTGAGAGTTATATGTGGAAACAATAAAGACCTACTGGGTTTTTTATGGAAGTATAGTGCCAGCCAAATAAATTTCACCTTCTATGGAAACTTACATTAAAAGCATAACTCTGAGAGATCCAGTACTCGTAGTTCTACAAAAAGAATCCTTGATTTCCAAGGTAAGTGAGTGTCTTGTAATGTCAGAGGTATCACAGAAAGAAAGAGCCATTCACAAACACATCAGAGAGAAGACTGTATGTGATGATAATGAAGTACAGATGTTATTTCAGGGAAGATGCTGAACCTAAGATTTTTTTTTTATGGAGGCTCACAAATAGGTGTTTTATGCATCACATACTATTGCAAAGCTATTTTTTTTCATAATAGTAATAAGCCTGTACTTTACAGGGAATAAAGAACTTTTGGGGCAAGAACAAGGTCTCCATCAGCTGCTGACAATGCAATGAACCATCCCCATTTTTTTTCCTCCATCTGAACATCTTTCTGCTCCCTGTACCAAATCCATCACCAGTCCCAGGACACATCTGTAGGAGTTGAGAGAGAGAACAAGTCTTCTTGCCTGGTTGACAGGGGGAAGAAAGGAGATTTCAGGGTGCTCTATGGGCAAAGGGGTGACATGAGGGAAACTCATTACACACCACTGCCAGGAGAATCACAGTCTCACTGATGTGGAGAAATTGAGTACTAAGCATGGAATTTAGTCCCAGTTCTAAGGAGTTGCAAATGTGAGTAGAAGAGGCTCTGACAACTCCTAGGAGAGCTGAAATTTTAACAAGAGCCCAAACCCTCATACACACCTGGTGTCAGTTCATTGTGCTTAAAGTACTCTTTTGTATCTTCCACACATGGAAAATTAAGCTACACCCTTGGAACTGTCAAACTGAGGATCAAAGACAGCTCACATTCATTTTAGATTACTAATTTGTCCATTTTTTCTGATATTTTCAATTATATTATTGAATCTTTTTTTTTTGTTTTAGTTGCATTGAGTAATAGAATTCCCACTGTGTTTTTAAGTGAAGAAATAGTTTGGTCTTATAAAGTCATTATCCTTGGTACTTTTCAGTGCCTAGACCTGCTAAAAACACAGCTGCAACATATCATCTGCTGATCCTACTTTTTTTTTTTAAATGCTGACGAGGACCCTTATGAAAGGTTTTTAAAAGATTTAGCAGTGGTTTAGATAGCTAAGTAACAGAGCATAGCTACCATGTAAGCACTTACTGCTTACATGATAAGTACATTGGGTTTGCTAGATAATACCTTGTACCTACTGTAATTGCTTGTGCTTGCAGATTGCAGAGTAATCCAGAAAGAATTCTATAGTCATTTTAATAGAAAACAGGAGAGGTTGCAATGTGTACATTCCTTCTCTGATAACAGGCATAACAAAAAAAAAATTAAGTAGTTGTGCCAAAGTCTTGGTTATTTCCCACAATACAGGCTGGCTGTTTCGAAGCAAAAACATTAGACATACTAGTGGGGAAAGCTGTCCTGGAGCAGTGCAGCAAGTTCAGGCAGGTACAAATAGTAGCAGAACATATTCCCAATATTTTAGGTGTACTAGCTGAAAGGGTAATGTTGATACTACCCAGTCCTTTTAAAGGCTGTTACAGAATGGGGCTGAAATATATTTCAACCTGAAAAAGTGTTTCAATTTTAATAGTTCTTTAGGGTTTATCTGTATGAGGTTTTATAACATATGTTCTTTTATCAGTTCATTTGTTTGTGTGTAATACTTTATCAAACAGAATTTTTTTTCATAAATGATTTTTTTTCGTTTTTCTGGTTATATAAACAAAATTCTTAAATTTCCTACAGAAGAGAAACACAATTTATTTAAGTTGAATGAATCATTATTGGCTCTATCAATTTTAAAAGCTCCAAGGTAGATTCTCAGAAAGATTAGGTGTCACTCACTATTGAGCCTTAATTTATTAATTAGAAAATGTTAGTTTCATGTATCTCTTGACAATAGTCTTCTTGTACTATATTTACATATCATAAACCAAACATAGTACAGGAAGGAAAATAAAAAAGCCTGTGCAAGATAAACACAGATGAAATCTAATAAGCAGCTCAGCTGCAACAAATGATAGTTAGTTGCATACATATAACTTACTCCATCCCAAAAAAATTTGTATACTTTGAAGGATGGCTGACAACTGTATTCAAAGAAAGAAACTTCGTCACTCATATCTAAACACAAACTAAAGCATTCACGGACACTTGCAGCTGTGCCATGAACAGCACACTACCTTCACCAGCTCTTATTTTGGTTGGGATCACCATAAAAGAATCAAGGCACAGTGCCATAAGTGATGGATCAGCAAAGTATTTTGAGAATAGCTTAGCTTCACTGGTTCAAGCATACTGCTGGCTTTCTGATGTACTATGGTGAGGAAGAGGCAAGACACGTTCCTCTTCAAATAAAGGGAATCAGCAACAGCAAATGGAGTAGAAAGGTAATATCCTGAGAGAGTTTACCTTGGATGACCTGAAGCTTCTGCTGGGTACATAGCCTAGAAAACCACACTGCCTTATACGAATGTGAAGGGATGAGAAAGAGATAAATATGAATAACAATGTGGAGAAACCTAGACTGTTTTTATCAGTATTTGTCAAATGCAAAACGTTCTGGAAATTTTTTCTTCATTCCATTTCTTAAAATCAGGTTTTATAAAATGTAAATATTGCAAGTGTAGCAATACAATATTGGTTAGCTATAGTATTGCTAACAATTACATCACATCTCAAGTCTTGGCCAAGGGTTTCTTTTGCTAGAAAAAGGCTGGCAGTAGCCATAGCTTTTGCTTCAGGCTAAGTCTTTCAGGTTGTTCTCCATATTTTTCATCTTTTAAAATGTAGTCTTTTTACAAGGTTAACCAATTTCATTCTTTCCACGTGTTCTCTACTTGGCTTTTGCACAAGCTCCTAATGTCATAGGGCTGGATTCTGCCTCAGGAGCTGTCAGAGAGAGAGGTGCCCTACCTGGTGCCACCCCCAGGCGCTGAGGCTCCTAGCACTTTCCCCCTCTGGGGCCTCTACCCCTGCAAGCTGCATGCTAAAGTACAGGCATTAATTACATGCTGACATGTTTTATACATCAGGATTTAGACAGAAACTTGTAAAAATTTAAAAAAGGATCATAAAATCATAGAGTAGTCAGGGTTGGAAGGGACCTTTAGAGATAATCTAGTCCAACCCCCCTGCAGAAGCAGATTCACCTAGATCAGGTCACACAGGAACTCATCCAGGTGAGTCGTGAAGACCTCCAAGGAAGGACACTCCACACCCTCCCTGGGCAGCCCCTGCCAGTGCTCTGTCATCTTCACAGTGAAGTAGTTTTTTCTTGGGTTTAAATGGAACTTTTTGTGTTCCAGCTTCATCCCATCACCCCTTGTTCTGTTGCTAGCTGCAATAGAAAAAAGGCATGTCCCAACCTCCTGACATCCACCATCTATATACTTATAAATATTGAGATCCCCAAAGATTTAGACCCTGAAGAGTTTATACTTCAAAATTAAGAAGGAATATGAGCTGACTGGACAGGAAGGTAAGATTAATCAATCTCTCTGAACTTTCCTAGCTTGAATTTGTAACAGAAGAAAGAAGTCTTGGTTTGCAGTCACTTGCTCCAGTGAGAAATGGACACAAAAATCCATTTAATCTATGGCACGAACTCTTGTGGTTTTCAAGAAAAAGTTCTCAACAGGTTTATGGAAAGACTGGATCTCCTAATATGAATTCTTTGTCTGCCATATGTTAAAACTATATCCACACAGCCTATCTTGAAAAAAAAAATTAGAACTACACAATTCAGAAGTTAAGAAATGGTAGAATTAAAAACTACCTTTGTGACAATAACCCAGCATTAAGGCAGGACCCTAGATCAACTTTGCCTTGACCAGTGCTCAGCATGGATGGGATATCCTTAATAAACTGTTATTTTAAAAATTGTTTTCTCTGTATGTTTAGTATGTGATCCCCCAGACATATTTACTGCAAAATGTTTAAACACTAGTCCAGACAAGATTGATTTATTTTTCCTTGCTTTTTGATGTGATCTCTGGGATTTTAGTGCCTACGTGAGATAATGTCTGTATAGCTCCTAGCTCAGTGGAAACTGGGAGCATACAGCGGGCTCTGGCATTGTGCCTCCAAGTCTCAATTGACAGGATATTGGAGGACCTGGACTTCTTCAGTAGAATTGTTTCATCGCTATCCTGTACACTTAACAAGTCAGCAGGTCTTGGAAACAAGTTAGTTAGTTAAAATACTTAGTGCCATATATACTTGGGGAGGGGAGTGTATGTTAATGTTACTCTTTTCACATGCTTCATTTGGCAGCCTTGGTAACTTCATCACAGCTCAGTAATTTTCTAGCTTGATTGTGTTTCAGAAAAAAAAACTTTGAGACATAGCTAGTCCAGGATGATGCCTTCTTTTACATATTTGAGGATTCCTTTGGGACAAAGTTCAACTCCAAGGTCCCCCAAAGGGAGTGTTCTCCACATCTTCACATGGATAATAATGCATTCACAGTTGGCTCTCCTGCAGTGCTGCCAACAGTAATGGGGGCAGATTCTCTGTACATGGTCAACTCATAGCTGTCACTCATGGCAGCTTTCCTCAACTTCATCAAAGAAATTGTCGTCATCACACAAAATACTCATCAAACAGCAGTTCAAGATCCCAGTCTAGGTGAGTTTTCTTGTATTTTCATGCTACTTCAGATTATCCACACCCATTTCAGCTATTTGATTCTTGTGAAATATTTTTTGTGATCCTTGAGCATGTGATAAAAGTAAACTCGATGGTTTCTTTTGGTTCTAATAAATCTTTTCATGTTTGTCCAAAGTACCGGATAAATCCTGTAAATATTCCTTGGTACTTTCCTTGACAAATGATGATTTGACTTCAAAAGGCAAAGACATTTCGCATCTTGTGACAGTCTGAAGTAGAGATGATCTGAAGAGCCCACGGTTCTTTCTGAAGGCATTTGGGCTTATAGAGCTTTAAAAAAGAGTCATTAAATTATATGGTGCATGTCATTTAAAAACAGAAGTCTGGTACTTCTTTAGTGTTCTCTCAAAAAAGCGTCAAAAGATTTGTTTCCTCGGGGCAGCTGAGCTCAGAGTACCGCTGGGGTTCCTTCCTCTGCCTGTGGTTTTTAATATCCCCGCTGTTCCTGTTTTTGCGACATGGGCAAATGCAAGACAAGGGCAAAGTGAATATTGCCTCATGATTTACTTTAGTCTGTGGGGTCACAGTGTGGTCTGAAGAAGAGATGGCAGTGTGGCTTAACCAGAGATGGATTCTTATGGTATTTCTGTCTGTCTTCTGGCCTAAACTTAGGAATCACAGAGTCATGTAGGAGTTTTTAGGATGAGGTTGGATGGATTCAGTATTGTTTCCTTCAGGTCAATTGTTTCACCTAGTGACTTCAACTTCTCTTTTAGAAAAATCTCATGATGGTGATTCACAGAGTGGAAAGTAAGTGGACAGAATAAAATACCATGCAAACTATCTGTTTTGCACCTGAGTTCTCCTATGCAACTGTAATAAATGCTCAGGTATTGAAAATAATGGTCAGATTCACATAGGAAAATAGCATAGGAGAAAGACAGGTATGCTTAGAGGTTACAAAAACTGCCTGTTGCCTGACCCAGATCTCAACTCTTCACTGTTATTGCACATTTTGGTTTCCATTTCTTATTAATTCCCTCTTCCATATTCGACAATGTGTCAGAAGTAAAGTGCTGACAACCGCAGTCAGTTGGTTTTCGCATCTGACTAAAGTAGCTCTGAGAGGCGAGTCCTTTCTTCTATCCCCTTGCCAAAGCCCTAAGCCCTTGAAAGAGGTTTACTACCCTTTCAGAGACTTTTTACTAAGAGCTGCCATGAAGAGAACAAATACCTACTGAGGGTCTGGGCCTATAGACCTTACTGGTTAAGAGGTATGATTTGTCTATGTTCACAATAAATCATTCAAAAGTGCTGCAAATTACAGGCAATTAATGCTGGAGTCCTGTGTATTCTTGCTTCTTGCTACTAAGAAAAGGAAGTCATGTTTCCTTGCAAATGGACAGGGAATGAAAAACTGAGTCCAAGTTTGGAACTGAAACAATTGTGTGTCTTACAACAATTTTGGGAAGTTGGGCTTAATCTAGAATTTTCCCCATAGTAATTAAAATTATTTCTCCAAGTGACTTGAGTGGCCTTTTTGTAGCAACACTTCTGTTACTATGGCAAGTTTTGTATTAATATTAAAAGGTGTTGTCAGACTGCATGCCTCCACTGAGACACAGAAATACTTGAAACATGGGAACTCTGCCAAGATATTCTGCACAGTTAGGAAAAGGAATGTATGGTTAATCATTGTTTTTCTCAGAAGGAAGCCACAAGATGTACATTTGTACTTTATAACGTGCTCCAATTTTCAAGCATAAGAATAGAGCAAGGCCAAAACTGCACAGAGTTGTTTTCAAATATTACAGAAACGTTTGAAAATACAAATGATTTGACATGATTTTTTCATAATCACAGCAGTCTATGTTTATTCTCAAAAGCTCAGAAAGAGGTATTTTCAATCTCACTTATACCTAAGAAACTTCACTGACTTCACTGAATTTGCAGAACATTTGGAAATGTGTCAAAAGCCCATGAAAGCAGAAAATAGAAATATTTTTAATAATTGTTCTAGAAGGTTCTTTGCAATGCCTGAGGATCAAATACTGATTTCTTAGCTCTTTATTACTCCACATTTATAAATAAATATTTTTCAACATTTCTGCTCTTTAATCTGAAGACTTGCTATACCTTTTTTTTTTTTAGCTTTGTATGAACAGCAGCAATTATAAGTCATTGATATATGGATACATTTCATATAAGTTTCATAAACAACAAAGGGTTATATAAATACCAGATTCAGTTAATTGTTTTTCAGAGCCACAAAACCTGATTTTGAATTTGGCCTGGAGGCATAACTCTGGGTCTTGCACAGACCAGTGGTGTGATGGATGGCAAACACTTCTGTATTTACAGTGGCACAGTGCCCAGCCTTTATACTGTCTGCTTCCTCCTCCTCACAGTCCGTGAGGTCTTCAGTTATTTTTCAAAATTACAGTCCCCAAATGATACCAGAATGCCAGACTATAGCTCAGACATACATGTCTCCAGTATGCCCGCTTATTTTATTGGAAATATCAGTCTCTAGATAATGAGTGCCAATAATCTCTAATTAGCTGAAAGCCTCATTATATCACTAATAACAGAATGGTCTATTGTAAATCAGTAGGTGAGGTCATTATTTTCAATCAAACTCTTTTGTTAAACATTCAAAGTTTCTAGGTAAGAAAGCAAAGACTTCTTAAAAAACACTAATTGTCATTCATAAGTAGCTTAGCAGAGTTCCCATGAATAAACAAATCATTATGTTTATCTCCTTTCATCAGTTTAGTTTAGAACTGTTCCAAAGAAAACTCTTTAATAACAGTGATTTATAACTTAATAAACTTTCCGATATATATTCATGCTATGATTTTTTTCTAAATTATCTTTTTTTCTCAGTTTTTGAGGAAGTGAATGTTTGGTTTGGTTTGTGAAAAACTAGTCACACTGGCAATGAAGCTCAGAATCCCTTTGCCTAATTCAGTGAACAATTCAGCAACTTTATGAACCAGTAGTTTCTGCAGATATATTTTTGGTAGGGATGCATATGCAGGTAAACAAAACAAAACTATTTTATGGTTAGGTAATAGAGTTTAGTCACCTTTAACACTTACTGAGCAGTCAGGCTTTTTTCTTTTACACTTCTAGGTGAGAATGGATTTCCTTAAAAATTCACATGCAGTTAAAATGCATACTGTATAGAGCACACTGAGGACTGAAACTTTTTAAATGCATAGAACAGGTGTAACAGTGCCACCGCCTAGTGTGATTTCGGTTTTGATTTGCAGAGCTCCAAAGAGATCTGTGGTAATACTGCAGTTCTCGTGCTTATCTTATCCTTAAGATTTCAAATATGAAGAGCTACTGACATAATCCACTGCATTGATTTCTGACCTTGTTAGAGATTGAAGAGAAATCATGAAAGCAGAGATTTTAAAGTTAGTGAGGGACAATATCAATGAAAGAGAATTGAGGATGAAGTCCACTGAAAGTTTTACGTTCAGAGAGTGCATGCCTGCACAGAAAATTGTCCTTGCTGTAACAGCATTAAATCAGAGTTTAAGGCACTTATGAAATTTGTTGATAAACCATAACTTTTGGCTACCAACAGCCTGTGAGACATATTTATCCTTATTATAACTCACAAGAAATTCAGTATGAGACAAATGCTTCTAGTATTGGGATGTTAGGATGATGAGTTGGAGGGATGGGTCAGTTCTACATCAGGACTTTGAACCAATGTCAATAACAATACTATTCAATGAAACTTCATTAAGTGACTTCTGCTGGATGGAACCTTCTGTTACACTTAACTGGAGTTCATTGTGCATTTATCCTGATGTAATGGAGGAGGAAGCAGGTTTACAAATTATTTGTTTTCAGTAAGTACAACAATAAAAGTAATATACAACAACTCTTTAAACTTTCACTTAAAAACTTTTTAAGTTATATACAAAACATCTGTTACAGATAATCAAATATGTGGGACTGTCTTCCAGATGTGAAGTAATGTTTTTTCTAAGGATGGAACAAAAAGCAGTTATCATTGAAGTAGGTCAAGTGGAAGGTCTTTGAATTACACAGATCTACCAGTGCTTCACAATAGGGAAGGGGTTGCGAAACAAACATATGACTATGGTCAATATAACTTTATTTGCTTTATGAATATTGTACTTAACAGGACACATCACTAGAAGAATGTTGATTCAGTGGAATACACTGTAAATAACAAGTAGCCTTATCCATACAACTTGTACTGTGAGTCCATTTAACTTGAAGAGTATCTGCCATGTGAACACAGAAATGAATGGAGTTTAGGCACAGCTCCATTTTGAGTCACACCCTTCCTGAAGCAGTTTTCAGAGATGAAAATAGTTCCCAGGACTCCTGAGCTTGTGATGTGAATTTGGTGTATGCACCAGCTGCAAGCCAGTGCTTTGTCCGTCATGGTGAGTTGATCACTTCACTTCTCAGTGAGACCATCAATGCCATCTGTGAGCAGAAACCAGTAGATTCCAAGACTGAGCACAGCCTCTAATTTATAGCCATGCAACATAATATCACCTTTTCTACAAAGGCTTTCTCTTTGGTCTTCCAGCCATGTTTTTAAACTGCTTAGGTATCCTGTTCTCTGGAATTAACCATTACCCTTTGTTTTCTGATTCACTGACACATCTGTTTTTTCTGTGTTGCTTTTATGGACTTCCAAGTCTTCCAGTATTTGCGGTTTTCTCATATTGTGTGTGCCATTATTACAGACTTTACTTCTCCCAGTAAATGGATGTCAGAATTTTAAGAGGACCACAGCATCAGAGGTATTTTAGGATTCTGAGATCATCCTGATTCAACTTTTTCCTGTTCAGAAGATGACACAGACCAGGGCTCTCAAATGACCTTTCATATCGAATCAGTGGTCTCAAAAAGTCAAGTGAAGCTGTACATATTGTTAATTTTCAATATAACCTTTTCTGATCTTGAAATCAAATGTGAAAGCTCGATGAAAATATCAAGAGTGATGATGTGAAGTCTCCTTTCACCAAAGATAAATAGAGTGCTTGCGTGGGATCATGAAAGCCAAACTTCCAATCTGCACTGTGTAGCAGTGCACTGTTACAACGAACGATGGTAGAACATTGTATTCCAATCAAAACAACTTTTAACTCTGCTTTCAAGCAGAGGTATTCTATGTCTAAATACATAATGATGGAGTTGTACTAGAATTCTTGTCATGCTCCTTCTGAACTTCTCAGTCTGCATTACAAGCCTCTAAACAAAAGGGTCAGCTTTCTGCAATTGCTCACCATTTGAAAGCTTCACATCAATTCAATATTTAAATGTCTCTTCAGTAAGCTATAATACTTTATGATGGAGAATCTAATTGACATCAATCAAATAAACACAAGAAAAAAGTTAGACATCGTCTTTCTGATAGATTAATGCATTACATTTGCATTTTTCTAGGTTAAGGTTTCAAGCTTTATCACTTACACCTGTGTTGCCATCCAATTCTTGGTTTCATGGCTCTCTATATATTTTTTTTACATTCAGTCCACTTCTAAAGGAACATGACATCTTTAGTCCTACTTTCAAAGGTACTTCAGTAAATCCACTCCATGATTTGGCAGAGTAGGATGATTAGGTATTGTTGGTATATTGAAGCAACAAATAGAGCTGGTTTTAATGTCTGAACAAATATGCCTTGGCAGAAGGCCAGAAAAATGGGAAGGAAACAAACTCATGATCTCCAAGCAATTGTTGGCAACTCTTTGGGGAACCTGCTGGGTCACGATAGTGAAAAAGTCATCATTATACATTGTGATATTTGATCTCTTAGGGAAAAAAATAAATTTTCAACTTATTAAATCATTCTAATATAACAAGAATTCTGTTATACTACTAAACAGAATTATTAAAGAGATTGAAGTCCTGATATATGAAGCAGATATCATCTGTATGCTAAGCTTCCCATGCAGCAATCCTGGTATTTAAATACAAGAAGTATAATGTATTGCTTCAGATCAAAATATATGCTACTTCTTCCTATATAACTGTTCGCTTTTTAAAGATAACTGCTAGACTGTGAAAATACTTTCTTGCAAAAAAGAATCTGTACACCTTTGCGTATAATTGGATATGCCAAACTCCTTTTTACTCAAGGAGAAAGAAAACAACTCCCCAAAGTGTTCTTCACCTCCAGTTCAAATGAGTCATATGATTTCTAGTAACATCCTGGTTTTATTCAGCGTTCCATCTGCGTTGACAAAGGCACCAGAGGTCAAGTGACTTCAAGGGTGGCTTTCCCATAAAGGCAGAGCTAGCAGCTGTTTAATACAGAAAAACATAAAAGGAGAGTAATATTGGTTGACATTGGAGCATTTAAGTAACTGCAGGCCAGGAAGAGATGACATTTTCTCATTTCCCCAGAGCAGCTATTTCTTCGAGAAGTTGCTAGTGAGATGACTACAAGTAATGGGCTTTTCACTGAGGCGATAGCAGTAGTTTTGCTTTTCCTAGCACAGATCTCTGATCTCTAGGCAATGCAGTGATGTCCATAAACATTCACGTGGCCTGTACCTATCCTCCTGATACCAAAAGAACTTTAAAATCAGTTTGAAAAGAAGAGGATGGGCTCATTACTCCTCATAAAATGTTAAGATCACACATAAAATGATAGAAAAATCCCAAGATGGAGTTAAGGCCTTTTAATTTGGACTTATTTTCTCTTTGATTTATAAGAGTAGTGCTAGGCACAATAAAGTCAGTATTTACCAACATCAGCTTTGTGGCAGAGGTGAAGGTAAACAGTAATCCTTTCAGTCTGAAGACAGGCATAGTCTCTGTGTGGCTGAAGGTGTTGGATCATTCCAGTGCTTAACTGCTGGTTAGAGCATGAAGGCTCCCAGTGAAACAGACATCGGCAGCACTATTCACACAAACACTGTTCTGCTGCCTTCCTCCATGTCTTACTGTGGAAACAGCAGCTAGTGCTACACAGTGCATCTATCAACACTAACAAGATAGCCACTGCCCGACTGACAGCATGCCCTTAATGCAAAGGTAGTCCAAATAGTCCTTGCAGTAAACCTGACCTTGTCAGTAAAAAGGTTGATGCTACTCCTGAGTTACACAACCATTTCGAACAAAGTAGGGAAGGAGGGAGAAGATCAACTGTTAATGTCTCTTGCAAAGCAAACTGGTACTGTCATGCAAGCAGTCGCCTCCTGTTGCAGATGGGGCATCACATAGGAGCTCAGTATAGCTCTCTCTGTCTCCTGGTCAAACCAGCTACATTTCTGCCAACTCTGAGAAAACAGAATTTAACACAATTTTTTTTTCTAGAGGAAAATTTTTTTTTTGGCCTTAGTGCACTACATGCCCAGGCCTCTGTCCAGCAACAATATTCAAGGCTGCGGCATGAAGTGAGCAAGAATTCAGATACCAATTAAATTTTCCCTTTTAAAACAGAGATGGTGATGCCAATTTATTCAATGGCAATAATACTTAGAAAGTTCCCATTAAGTGGACAATTACCTACAATACTCACAGGCATCAGTCCAAGAATAATACTTTTGGTTGCACAGTTTCATTTTAAAGGGCCAAGAAGAAAAAAATAACAGGCAAGACAAAGTGGATCTTTGAAGTAATGCATGTGAAAGGAATTACACAATGTTCCATGGCATTTCTAACACTTCCTGCCTGGCTGCTCTACTCTGAGCCTGTTTTTATATAGTTAAGACAAGGGAGAACTTTCTGACAAAAGAAGCTAATGCAGATGACTTGTCTTGCTGGAACTGTATCGTTATACAGATGTTGCCTTATTACCAAAAGTTTCTTGGGCCAAAGGACACCTCTACAAATATTGAATGAACAAAGGCAGGGAGAAGGGAGTCCAAAACCATCTTAGGAAACTTGTGCAGTTACAGAGGGATATGTTCAAGATGAAAAGGACTTAAATTTTGAAAAGAGGCAAAGATAGAGCTTCAGGATCTATATGCAAGACAGCAATCTAGAAACTTCCGGACAGCTTGCCTCTACAAACACAGACCCTTTACTCTTAAAATTTAATGTTCTTCAGGCACACAAAATCCAACCTTTCTCTATTTTGAAGAGAGTTTCGCCTATTTTTTTCCCAAAATTAGGTATATAGAGAATCCTGAGATTCATGAGACCTCCTTCTCTTCAAAAAATAGTGATGATGTTACCCATTATTAGTTTAGAATGTTTCTCTAAATGGGAACAAAGGTTAACATTTTTTCCTCAACTTGAGAAATGCCAAATCTATATCGTCTACTTCTTACAAAAAGCCTGTTGAACAACTTCAGAAATTTTTAGGCCAGTACATTAAGGTGAAGTCACAGCTCATAGTCATGCTAGAACTGAAAAGTTAAATTCCAAGTGCATATGATCATATATTCTAGTGAAGAACATTGGGAGGAAATACTGACTGTTCAGATAAGTGTTTGGAGTTTATAGTTCAAAGATTCCCATTCTTGAAATATAACCCTAGAAACAGAGATTAGTAATGTACGTTGAATGTCTTACCTTAGGAAACACATATGCAGCTATGTTCAAGAGATCCAAAGGTAAGATTCAGCACGTTAATGCTTTTACTGTTCTTCTCTCCTCATGAAACAGCAATCCTTCCCTGATATTTTCAGAGCATAAAACAAGCAGGCTCGAAATTTCTCATATCTGGTTGCAAATTTGCCCTCCTGATATGTGTTTTTGAAATCTTTCATCCAGATGGAAGATCTGACTTACTCCAGCTCTTAGTTCCTGTTTGTAAGCTTTAGCTACAGGGTCATTTAGCAGGTCAGAGGTACCCATTCATCCTTTCAAAGAATACTTTCCCTGCCATGTCTTTTGGTGTCTGCATTGTTAGACTGAGCACAGAATTTTTAACATGACAGTCTAAGGAATAGTTGTCAGCTACTGTTGATGCAACTTTCCTTCTGTCATTTCCCTTACTTTTTCTGACAGAACTTTTTTGATCTATTAATTAAGAGTTCTGCTTAAAATAGAGCCACTAGCCTGAACCAGACAGATATTTACAACATGAGGTAATTCCGAGCAAGAATTATATGAAAGCTGTGACTTTCACTAAATTGTACCTATTTTGTTCATTTTGTATCTGGTAGAATAATAAAATAACTTAAGAGATATTGGAACATTTAAATCAGCATATCAAATAGTCTAGGTTAAATACTGCAGTTAAATGCTTCAAATGTTTATGAACATGAAATGTTTATGAAGTATATATTAGATAGACCTACATGATCCAGGTATTACATAAATGGACAGTTGTGAGGCGATGAGGTGAAATTGTCCATTCAGATTTTGCTGGAAGATTTTTTTTTTTCTATTTCTATTCTCCTGTAAAAAAAATTTTAATAAAAATTTTTAAAAAATTCATAAGCAAAATTAAATCATTCCATAGCCATTCTTCCTTATTCTGCATGTATTTGTTTCTCAGTAGGGTTCAAATGAAAATTTATTTAATTTTTAGAGATTTGGGAAGCAGTGTTTGTCAAAGTACTGTTAAGCACAAACAGTGGTGAACAGATGTGGTATTAAGAATTGTGGATATTACAAGATATACAGT
Source organism: Urocolius indicus (assembly GCA_013401255.1). Lineage (NCBI taxonomy): Eukaryota > Metazoa > Chordata > Aves > Coliiformes > Coliidae > Urocolius > Urocolius indicus. The sequence continues at coordinate 80,663 of WBNH01011752.1, read as the reverse complement.
GAGGTCAGTCATCAAGGATAGAGTTAAATAACATTCAAATTCAGAGATTTGTTGGTTTCTGGTTTGGCTAAAAGACCATAAATGCCTACATTTAATAGCTTCACAAGACAATGAGATCTGAGTATCAGCTGGTATCTGCACTTCGCCTTCCATTTGATGCAAATACACTCCAGAAAACAATTTAGAGCATGCTACATATGGAGAGCCATAAGTGACATGGGGTTCCAATCACAGTAAAATGAACCATATGTCTAATTAAATATATATGTTTTCTATTGATCTCCACACTAATTGCTGAAAACAGATGCACATGTTTCATCTAAACAGCCATTAGCTATAGGTAGCTATAATCTGTGATTGTTCTCCCGTACATCTTTTTCTCACCCGCTGCTCATCGTACCCGTTGCACAAATACTGATTTGTTTGAGGTTTTTTTTCAGGACATAGGTTTCTTTTAACTTGGAATATGCATAAGTTCTCATGGTTGTTCATATGTCATATAATTAGCTTTCTTTCTAGAATAAAATGAGTGTTTTTAAAAGTAGTGATGTGGCATTTTTCCAATTTCATAGAGACATCTTTAAGATTTCCTGACAATAGTGCTAAGAATATTGTGAAAATCAGCCCTGCAAGGTCTGCCAAATTAGGAATGCACAGAAATTCTGTGGATATTTGATTCATTTTCTTGGCTATATCTTAATGAGGTAGATTTCTATGAAATTATATTCCTAAAACTGTATGAAATTAGGAGTGACAAATGGTTTCAATGCATTTCCAGTTTTAGCAAAACATACATAAAACGTTCATCTAAATGAACTGCCTTTTATTTGTTAGCAAAAATAAAGATACAGCAGCAATTATTTTTATTATATTAATCTGTGAAAAGTTATGTCTTGTTGGTAGATACAAAAACAATAACAAAAATACTTCAAGAAGAAGTCCTTGAAGTAGGAAAGTGACTTACAAATTTTCACAGAATTCAATAAATGAGCTCTGAAATAATCCTGTCTGGTTGTATTCTTAAATTCATTTGATTTTAGAAAAGTATTAAAGTATAAAAGTATTTCCTTCTGAATAGCATAGTATCATTAGTTGCAGTACTCCAGCTTAAATCAAAGATAACTTTTCTGCTTTGACTGCATATTAATGATTTCTCATAAAGTTTTTTTCCCATAATTTTCCTTGATGCTGTCGGACATCCTCTCTCCAACTTTCTTGAAGGTCCCCTTCAGATATCACTGTAAATTCTCTGAAGCACATTTTTCCAAAGGAATTGCTCTTCATTGCTTTTACACTTCATGCAGTTGCACACAAATGGGTATTTTTTACCATCTGTGTAGTTTCGTTTTAGGCGTGAGCCTTAGATGTGTTTCAATGAACTGGGAGGTTAATCTTCCTCATAATCAAAAGAAGGGTGGAAGCTTTCACAGGCAGAGAAGAGGAAAGATGAAGGAGAGAAGAAAAGTGGTACCTAAGTTAGGTGTCTGAAATGGTTTAACCAGTGTTCAATATGCTTTTAAATATGTTCCATGTGTTTGTAAATATTTCCAAATATGCTAGTTAAATAAGGTGAAATACAGATAAAAAACCAATTTAAGTTTATTATGAGAATATTGTGATCAATAAAAACCTTTTCATGAAAGCCTGTAAATTTGCAGATGATTTTCAGATTTGCAGAGAAGGTTCCTAATACCAAACTGGAGGGAGTGGCTGACACCCCAAAAGGCTGTGCTACCATTCAACAAGACCTGGACAGGCTGGAGGGTTGGGCAGGGACAAATCTAATGAAGTTCAACAAGTGCAAGTGCAGAGTCTTGCAACTGGAAAAGAATAATCTCACATACCTGTATAGAGTGGGGAATGAACTCTTAGAGAGCAGTATAGGAGAAAGGGACCTGAGGGTCTTGGTTGACAGCAGGATAACCATGAGCCAGCAATGTGCCCTCGTGGCCAAGAAGGCGAACGGCATCCTGGGGTGTATTAGAAGGGCTGTGAGTAGTAGGTGGAGAAAGATTCTCCTCCCCATGTACTCTGCCATCATTAGACCACATCTGGAATATAGTGCCCTCAGTTCAAGGACAGGGAGCTGCTGGAGAGAGTTCAGCACAGAGTCACAAAGATAACACAGGGAGTGGAGCATCTCCCTTATGATGAAAGGATGAGGGAGTTGGGGCTCTTCAGCTTGGAGGAGACTGAGAGGTGACCTCATTAATGTTTACAAATACATAAAGAGTAGGTGTCAGGAGGATGGAGCCAGGCTCTTCTCAGCGATGGCCAATGATAGGACAAGGAGCAATGGGTATAAGCTAGAACATAAGAGATTACAAAGAAACAAAAGGAAAAGCTATTTCACTGTGAGGGTGAGGGAGCACTGGAACAGGCTACTGAGATGAGTTGTGGAGTCTCCTTCTCTGGAGACATTCAAAACCCACCTCAACAAATTCCTGTGTGATCTACTCTAGGTGGTCCTGCTCTGGCAGGGGAGTTGGACTAGATGATCTCTAAAGGTGCTTTCCCACCCTTAGGTTTCTGTGATTCTGTGATTCCTCAATGTTAATCAGAATTATTTGTGAATTTTTGAAGAAAGAATTCATTAGACCCATATCATTATTAGGAGAAGCAGTCATATGAATTTCATCAGGTACATTCCTATAGAAAGATATTTGTAGTCTGAGTGTGGTGAAGCAAGTCATTAGTTTAGTGAGATGTATTCTCTAATATTATCTCTTTAACAGAATAGACTTTTTTATTTGGTAATGCATATGCATGTCAATAGTAGAATCTTTTGCTGTGCCCCTAAGTGTTGGAATGTGGTGAAATTTTGTTAGATTTGTATTTCAAGGAAAAATCTGAGTTAAATGCTGCACTTGGAATTCATTTTATTTTCTAGAAAACTAGTTTCTTGCTTCACATTACATAATGCTTTAAGAGATATATTTAAGAACAAATTTATTCCCCTTTGCCTAACTTTCAGAGTAGAATTTGCAAAATGGAAATACTTTGTTATCGTACACTGATGAAGACTTCCGTTTCTGATACAGTCAACTTCCTTTTGTTCTCTTTACATTGCAGGTCATATTGAGCAATACCATCTGCTGATAGAAATATGGACCAGTGAGTCATAGAATGCAAAAGCTAGAGCAGAAAATAAGAAAAATCCATGTTAAAGACAGACTAAAGGCCAAAGATCCTACCTTTGTCAAAGGTCTGAAGCTGATATTTAGAGAAGGAATGCACAAAAACTAATGGATTTTCCTTCCAAATTCTTCTGTAGTATAAATATTTTTTTATTTAGATAAAACTGGTACCAATTTAAGATTCAGTATCAAATGCATCTTTTGCTATAGAAAACCATGTGTGTGAAAAATAATACTTTTAGCTATTTTTACATGTTACCTTTTCTTTAAGTGTCTCATCTCATCTAATGAGATTCTAATGAGAAATTATTAATTATTTATTGCTCAATCATTAATGAATTTCCAGATCACATGTAAAACTATTCACTATCTAGAAGTTGCATCCACAGTAAGGAGAATCTCCCAGGTCCTCTGTAGAATGGCTACTGTTGAGACTACAAATTCAACAATGATCAAAACTGCCCTTTTACCTTATGCTAAATGAAAATCCTGCTTAATTCTCTGCTTGTGAGCAGGCACTGCAAAATGAGGCTGTAATACTGTGAGAAGGATGAGGACAAAAGCAAGTTAAGTAAAACTGAAAAGACTTTTTTTTTCAGGTTTTAGTTAAAATTAGTCATCACAAATACAAAGCTTTTTGAACAGTGGTTGCCTTAACTCTGACTAAATGTGCGGTCTTGCATAAGTAAAACAGCAGAGCTTTGGTTATTAACTTCTGACTTTAAAAGAATGATTGAGGTTTTTATTCATTTTTCTGCCCAGGCTGTATTTAGAGATGGGATGATTAATTAATGAATTTTGAGTTGCAGAAATAGAAAATTGCTACTTAAACTGATTAGCACTGAAGTACTACAGGGTTTTCTAGTAATTACTCATTATAGCTAAACTGACATAGGAATATCTTTCTCATTCTAGCATTTCTAGCTTCTGAAGAAATGGTAGTTGTTATTAATGTCATCAAAACAATAGTAGTTATATCAGAAACACAATTAATAGAATTACACAGGGTATTTGTATCATTATTAGTAGGAAAATATATTAATGGCACTGTGTTACATATGGATCTCTTTGTCATACTCTGTACAGATGCAATTTTTTGTACATTGCTGTGTAGATAGTGTGGTAGATTGCTGCCACAATGTCTTCATTTCAACACTGAAAAAGTACTTAACTGAGCTGCAACACACAATCTCCTCATCATTAAGAAAAGTCAGTAGCAATACAGAACAAGAATATTTACAGGAAAGAAGAATGTCTTCAACCCTTGGAAACAAGAGGAAAGGGGAAAATGGGAGAGACACTGAAATGTGTCCCAGTCTAGTTTGAATAATCATTGCTGTGGTGCTTTGTTATATACATACAGACTAAATGTACATTACACGATATTATTTGTAGGAACTGTACTATATTGGATAACAGCTCTGCATTTAAGAAAGAACAAAAAATTCCGAAAAGCTCTGCCCTTGGGAAACTGCCTCACATTGACCTAATTCATTAAGCTTGGAGTGAATGGTTGATCCTAAAGTAGATAAAACTGGAAGCAGGAAAACAGAAAATTCTCCCTCTCTGTCTCTCCCTCTGGGAAGAAATGTCATTAGGATGATAAAAAAGCTATATTGCTGTGTGTCTCTATTCAGGAAATTGGCATAGAAAACACATTACACTGTACAGACCTGCAATAATTCATGAAAAAAAAATAGCCATAATCTTCACTTTGAAGAAGGTGTCTGCAAACATGAAGTAAGTTTGTGATTTGTGGGGTTTTTTTCTCAAGTACAAAGCAAAACACGCAGAAAGCTAAAACAGTACAAAAAGAATCAAAATATGTGAGGAAATGCTTGGGCTGTCAAAAAAATGTGGTGTGGGGGAAGGAGGGGAGAAAAAAAGAGCTTTCAAGAAAAAAAAAACTAAAACTTGAATCCCATAATAAATGATATAGGAAGGAAGTGAACAAATCTGATGAGAAAACATTGTTTTTCTCCTTTAAGAACAAAAATTGAAGAGCAGAGGAAGGGAAGAGAGTGATATTTCTGTTGTGACTAACTATAGTGCAAGCCAATACTCAGTAAAACAAATTCTTTCTGCAACTACTCCAGTGTCCTCTGAGTGATTTGAAATCCCTCATCAATTTTGGGATTAGAAACTCTCAGGTTTTTCTCAGTGTGCCTGCAATGTACTCAGCAGGTGGAGAATGTCTTTCAAGATTATTTTTAAAATCTTTTTTAAAGATAACAAGGGCTGCAATAACTAGCTACAAAATTCTAGCTACAAAATTCTTCACCTTATCTCTGAATTGTTCAAGCTTCTTTTTCAGCTATATGACTTTGATAAGCTTTCATCAACTGTATTGGAGATCCCAGTACCATAAAACCTGCTTTGAACTTAATCAACAGTTTGCTATAATTGTGGTCCCCACAAGAAGCACTTTTCTGAACTCTGATTCATAAGATATATAAAAACAAAGGTTATAGCACTGCAGTCCTAAACTCTCTAATACCACAGCAACTTGATATCCCTTTGTCTACATGTCCAGATTTGCTGTGTCACCTACAGCATTTAAGTGGGAGTTGACATTTAGCTGTCTATGTGTCACGATTTCCAAACATATCTGGTAAAAATCTGGAATTTTTTATGTAATGGAAGAAGTTGAAGTTTCTGTAATTCATGTTCAAAAATTGAAGCTTCATTAAAAATAAAAATATATTTTTAAAAAGTTTTCACAAAGGTTATTTGAGAATAAAGATTCTTTTTAAATCTCCAAACTTCATCTGAGATGCTATTTTCATTTCTGTATTGAGATAAATACTTTAACTTGACTTCATACTGTAATATATAACTTATAAGTAGTCACTGCTTACCACTCCTAATGCTGAAATGTTAAAAGATGATGCTATATAATAGTTGAAATAGTCTATTCTATCTTTAAAGCCATTAGAGACAGCTGCTCTTCAGTGCTGATTGAAACAGCTTATCTCCTTTTATAGATCGAAGCGTATACTGTGACACTGACATAGTGCAGTATTTGGATATCCTAAACAGGTTTTCTTCAGATAGAAGTCTGAGATGTAAGTTCCATTGAGAAGTAGATGTCACGATCCTGACTTTTTGTGGTTTTGAATAATTGTAGTACTCCTTTCAGAGTATAGAATCTTCCAGTGAAATGGGAAGGATTTTAGCATAAGGGCTTCCTAACACCTGAAATTATATTTTACTACTAGTAGTTGGAGAGCTTTGCAACTTTTGTAACCTTTGAAAGATCCAGGAAAACAAAAAAAAAAAGAGGATTCAAGTTCTACAGGATAAGCAACCAAGTAAGATTAACATTTTGAACACAAACTGTACTTAGAAAAGTTCATGGGATTAAACACTGAAGGAATATAAAAATACCTTCAAACCATTGCTGTTTGCACCATCTTTCTACTATATGTAGCATACCTAACAAGGACACAAGTAATTCAAGATTAAATAGACTTTAATTCACTTTACTTACATCTCAGATACAAGTGAAGAGGAATGGTTTGTATTTTATTTTTTTTTATTTAGGAGTTTTCTTTGGGATCTGCATAAGAACAACCAATCAACAGACTTCAGCCTGGCTGGATGTAATATTATAGTAAGGGCTGATGGCTGAAAATGAACTGGAAGAATATGAGTAAATGACCATAATAATTCAACTCGTATAATTCTATATTCAGGATACAGAAGCTTGAGAGTGAACGATTAATGGTTGACTTGGCTTGTATATTTAATTGTATGTTGGATATTTCATTCACTGTACTTCTCTATCCGTTTGGACTTCAGGCATAGACAAAAATGGAATAGTTATTTTAATAAATGTAGACAATGACTAACATTCTACAGTCTAGTGCTTGCCCACAGTTTTGCAAGAACAGAAGTCTCCTGAGAGTAGGACACTTTCCTCTAATTTTCTAATCAGTTAACTTTGGTTAGTTGAGCTGTTTCCATTTGCATCCATTTATTTTTTATTATCCTTGTTCCCTCACGTAAAGAGATATTCTGTGAGGGAAGAGCAGGAAGAGAGAGGAAGAGTTAAGGGGGAGATATAGACAAAAAAATTAAACAATATCATATTGCACAAATCCTGTGTAAACAAGCATTAATGTTTCATTGAAGTATGCCCACTGCATCCAATGCTACTTCATTAAATGAAGCAGCATCCTTGACAAAATCTTCAAAAGCATGTGTTTCAAAAGTCAAAGAATAACCCTGAAATATGGGATTTTTAAAATATGCCTTGTAAGATCTAGTAACAAGGAGAACATTCAATTGCATTACTTGAGTACAAAATGGCATTAGCCAAACCACTTTCCAGTGCTGTATGTAGAAATGGACATTTGCAGCTTCATAACATTCCAACTCTTGTAAAAGTAAATAAGTTCTGCATAATCCTTGAATGATTGTTTCAGTGTTCTGCAGGTAGCAAATCATCACAAATAAATAGTAGAGAATATTTGGTTGGATATAGTCTGCATTGGAGTGGTTGCGACTGAAAGTTGCTTTTCATTCACTTCCTGTGAAATTTTATGCTCATTTTATCTGCAAATTTATTTATGGGATGAGAAGCTGTAGTGTTTATGTGCTCACAGAAGTGCTCATGCCACAGGTATGCAGTGGTCATTAGAAACACTTCTGTGAGTTTGAGAAAAATCCAGTAGGGACCAATAGGTAACTTAGAGAAAATAGTGATACATTTGCTGAGTCACTTGCTTACTAATAATAGCTCTCCCTGTTCTGGCAGCTTATCCCTTGTTTTGCATGTAATGGTGGTTAGACTTGCACATAGACACAAATGTCATGACCCGTGTGTGTCAAAAAAACTGAGAAGATATTGTCCTTGGAAATGCAGGTGTTAAGTTACATTTTCATAAATTCAGTAAGGCAAAAATAAACGTGGATAAACATGGGCATGGTTAAACTGAGCACAATGGGGCCCCGAGGCTGCAATATCAGCCAACCCTGCCTTTTGGTGTTTTGGAGGGCTGGCTGGGCATTTGTGTAGTGAGTTTCCACTAAGGAAGGGCTTGATTGGAAACTATTTCCATTTTATCTGTTTAAATGATCAGCCCTCAGGTGAAAAGAGGTTATAGGTTTGTACTCCAAATTTCTAGTCAAGTGTCCAAATGCATTGGGAATAACTGACAAAAATATGGGTAGGTAAATAAGTCATTTATGATTTTAATGGTTAGTCACTGCTACAGTGAAATACTCAGAAGAAAATAACGCAAACATTCATTGCAAATGTTTACAAATCTATACAAGTCTAAACATGAGTTCTCTGAAACAGGAATCTTACTTTTGGTGGCACAAAGAGAAGCACAATACTCACCTTTGTATACAAACAGTACAAGCCTGACAAGTTACAAGAAAATATAGGGCTGTAGAGGCAGATCTAAAGAAAATTTAATATAGCTCTTACATCTAAGGAGTATTGAACCAAGGTAGATGTTGATGGTGAGTAGGGCTGAGGTCTGAGACACATGTTGAACAGAAACTATGTTCAGCTGATTACTGTTACTGCATTTGCAGAGGTGTTATTGTTTTTCTTCCAGCTACTACTATGCGATGGCACAGAGTTTACAAAACAGTTTTCCAAGTTAAACCAAATTTATTTACGTAAATGCTTTCATTTGCATTCTGTTCGTTTTCATATCATAGAATCATAGAATGGTAGGGGTTGGAAGGGACCTTTAGAGATCATCTAGTCCAACTCCCCTGCAGAATCAGGTCCATCTAGATCACAGGAGCACAGGAGCACATTCAGGCAGGTCGTGAAGACCTCCAAAGAAGGTGACTCCACAACCTCCTTGGGCAGCCTGTTCCAGGGCTCCGTCATCCTCAGAGTAAAATAGTTTTTTCTTATGTTTAAATGGAACTTTTTGTGTTCCAGTTTCATCCCATTACCCCTTGTCCTGTTGCTAGATACCACAGAAAAAAGGGATGCCTCAACCTCCTGACACACACCATTTATATAAATATCAATTAGATCCCCCCTCAGTCTCCTCTTCTCTAGACTAAACAGCCCCAGTTCCCGCAGCCTTTCCTCATAAGGAAGATGTTCCAGTCCCCCGATCATCTTGATGGCCCTGTGCTGGACTCTCTCCAGAAGTTCTCTGTCCCTCTTGAGCTGGGGTGCCCAGAACTGGACACAGGACTCCAGATGAGGCCTCACCAGGGCAGAGGAGAGGGGGAGCAGAACCTCCCTTGACCTGAACTTCAACACTTCTGAATAAAAATGGCTGTGTAAATGGCACAGTTTTCACATTACACTTCAGATATTAAAAAGAAACAGCACTAGTTTCTGAAAACATGTGCTGGCAAGATCAATACTGAAGGAGTTTTCAACTCCTCAACTGTTCATGCTAAAGAATGAAAATAACCTTTTCTAATATCAGAGAAGGTAGACAGGTTTCTGTGTAACTTACTATTTAGTTTTGAAGAAGCAATAAACTAAGCATTAAGATTTAGTGGAATTACAAACTCCTGGCAATAAAGTGGATTTTATGCCTGGCAGGTTAACAACACAGCCTGCTAGTGAACTAGCATGTGCACTAATTGTACTCTATCTTGTCTATCCCTAAAATTCCAAAGATTTTAAGCCCACTACAGCCTTTTTCTGAAAGTCATTTACGTAGGCTGCTTGAGAACAGCTGTATCATCTCTGCCTGTGATTCTCATACATTAAACAGCATCTGTCAGGGCCCTAGCTTCAAGAAAAATGTGAGAGTAAATGGATAGTTTAGTGCTGGAGGCCTTGGGCAGAACTTAGGAAATCTGGACTTTTGCTTTGCCACAAGGTTTTGTGAGGAACCTGGATCCTAACCTTAAAGATTTAAAATTTCTTTCATCCATCAATACAGCTTTCTTCTCTTTTTGAAGAAAAAAAAAAATGCAGATCAAGATCTTACTTACATGTCAATCTCTGGTAGAAATAAGAAAGAATAACATTTACTATGGAATAAGCAGTGTTAAGGTCTATTTAGTATCACTCCTCCCCAAGTGTCCTTTGATATCTATCCAGCTTAACTTGATGGTATTATCATTTTTCATAGCAAATTTTAAGCTAACACTGTAATAACTCTTGATTTTAGTATTCTAACACATTTTTCCACAGGAAAAAAATATAAAATTGGTTCATTTTGGTTACTTACAGCTCCACAGTGAATCATATATTTCTGTTGGAAAAGACCTTTAAGATTATTGAGCCCAACCACTAACTTAACACTGCCAAATCCATCACTAAATCATGCCCCTCAGCACCTCATCTATGCGTCTTTTAAATATCTCTAGGGATGGGGTAACTCCACCACCTTCCTGGGCAGCCTGTTTCAATGCTTAATAACCCTCTTGGTAGAAAAGTTCTTCCTAATATCCAATCTAAACCTTCCCTGGTGCAACTTGAGCCCATTTCCTTGTGTTGTGTCATTCATTCCTGCAGAGAAGACACCGACTCCCACCTCACCATAGCCTCCATTCAGGTAATTGTAGAGAGTCTCCTCTCAGCCTCCTCTTCTCTAGGCTAAGCAATCCTAGCTCTCTCAGCCACTCTTCATCAGACTTGTTCTCCAGACCCTTCACTAGCTTCGTTGCCCATCTCTTTCCTGTAGTAAGAGGCCCAAAATGGAACACAGTACTCAAGATGTGGCCTCACCAGTGCCGAGGGCATGGGGACAATCAATTCCTTGGTCCTGCTGTCACATTATTTCTCACACAAGCCAGGATGCCATTGGCCTTCTTGGCCACCTGGGCACAATGCTGGCTCATGTTCAGATGACTGTCAATTAACATCCCCAGATCCTTTTCTGCCAGACAGCCTTCCAGCCACACAGCTTTCCAGCCACACATCCCCAAGTCTGTAACGTTGCTTGGGATTGTTGTTGCCCAAGTGCAGGACTCGGCACTTGGCCTTATTGAACCTCATACAATTGGCCTTGATTCATTGATCCAACACTGAGCCTAGGAGAACACTACAGGTGATTGGCCACCAACTGGATTTAATTCAATTCACAACCACTCTCAAGGTTCAATCATCCAGCCAGTTTTCAACACATCACAGTGTATGTCCATCCAAACCATGGGATACAGCGCTAAACCTCTTAATGGCTAAGTCATCAGAAAACAGTCATGGCTCCTTGCAACCTTCGAGGAAATTCTCTTAAATAGGGCCATATTAGCAACAAACAGGAGACTAGAAAAGACATTCTGCATTATGCAGAGATTTAGTGACATGCAGAATATAAACCCATGAGAGGAAGGGAAGGGACCCATCATTTGTCTAGGCTCTGTTATCTGGACCATCCCTTTCTAAGTTAAGGGTTGATTCAGAAAATCAGGGTTGGTTTGATTCAGAAAATTAGAATTTCATTTATTTGTCCATCAAAATTCTTGTAATAAAGAGTTAACATGATTTACTTTCTTCAACTGTACTGGAATATTCAAAGACACTTTGGCAATTGTCACTTTACTTAGTATTTCAAGGATGCATGTGGTTTGCCAGGCACATGGGGAAAGAGGTTGTGCAAATAGCCTCTAAAGCTAGAGCAGCAACCCTTCTAGCCAAAGTGGCTAACAAATAGTTCTTTTTTCTGGGATATTTCAACTAGGAGAAAGCGTAGTGCTAGACTTGGGCGTCTTTGAAATAATTCTAGTTAGAACAGAAACATTTTAGCAGTGGAAAGCAGTAGAAATATTGCACCTCTAATGTGGTTGGAACAGCAGAAAAAGTCCTTGCCCCCTACTAAGTTCTGAGGCTGAAGCATATGGTAAAAATGTACAAAATCCTTCTCTTTTGGATATGTGATAAACACTTTCTGAGCCTTCAGCCAACACCTCCACCCCAAAGCCCAGTGTCTCCAGACAGGCATTGGCAAGCTTTTCTGAATCTATCTTCATTCCTTACTTCTCTGTACTCCAATTGAGAAGCTTCTTTTTTGCATATACAGTTGAGTAAAACAATATTAAGCAACATTTTTCTGCACAGATCATCTGACTTGGCATATTTGAGTTTATATTTGTGCAAATACAGCCTTTGCCTTCTATTTCAGCTACCTAAAGAACATTACTTCTGGTGAAAGACAAATCCAGTGTAGCTTACTTTTTTGTTCCCATAGGTATAAAAGGGATACACCTAAATCATCTGTTTGAAGAAAAAGAAAGAAACAACTTAATAGGTTATTAATGATCAAAATTAAAGTACTGATATTTACAAGCCCAAGGAAAGGCCATGCTCAGTGTAGCCTTGAGAGGAAACTACTATTTCTGTGACGTTTGCTAGCTGGAATGTATTCTGTCCCTACTATTCACTTCTTTATGACACTTTCTCTCTTTACAAGAAAATCCTGCAGCAATATTTCCAATTTCCAGTGGAGAAAAAAAAAGTAAAAAAAAAAAAGAAATCTTAGAAGTTCTAAAATAAAGCTCATTAAATTTTATATTTGTTTCTCTGGAGGTTTTCCAGACAGAAAATAAGAGATATTTTTAGCATATGCCCAAATATAAGTATTGATCTACATTTCATATATCACAGGCCCATTTTCTATAAACTATCTAGAGAAAAGGAGCACAATGCTTAACAGACAGTTAAAACTCTATGATTATGGTTAATGTTTCCACTACCCTAGCAGAGCCTTGCAAAACCAGGATTCACTCAACTTCACGGTTTTCAGATCTATTTAAATTTGACTGACATGAGAATCACTGCAGCTCTCATTCAGTAGTGCCTATTCCATTTCCATAGCTTTTGGTATCTAAATGGATAAGTAGCAGCCAATATTTGTATGTAGGCTATAGTCCAGCATGCCCTTGTTGCAGTAAAACTTCTTAAAATGTCCCTGCATATGAGGCCCTGCTCCCTTAAGAAAGACTGTCTTTGGCAAAGCAAGCACTGTCCTTCCTCCACCAATAGCTCCAGCTGAGCCTGTAGCTTTCATACCTTATAGACTTTTTCTCTCTTTTTTTTAAGACAAGATCACACAGAGCCATCCCAGAAAGAGTAACCTTTTTCAACGTCCCAAGTACAACTACCTAATTGTTTTCTTATTTCCTACTTTTGCCATTTCTTATAATCTTACTTAAACTCCTGTTTCCCCCAGAAACCCTGAGATCCTGGTGGGATGCTGAATTTGGTAACAATTACCTTAGCCAAAAAATCTGCTAGTCTCATACTGTCTGATTAAATACATAATTTTCTTTAAAGTTATATTGCAAAAAAATCCATGTCATGATACTAGTGCTCTGTCAGAACACCTTAGATATAATTTTAGTTGCTGAGATGAACAATCTGGTTTTATGCTAGGAGGAGTGATAGGTTTTAGCCAAATGCAACCCTCATATTGTACCTTCATAGTGCTTATACTGAACACCAGATTTTTCAGATTGTGAAAGCAACATAAAATAAAAGACATATCAGATGTGTCTAGGAGAATCCCTGATTCAGACTTTGAATTTTCAAGGACAACTAGAGAAAACAGCTGCACAAGCAAGGACATCTGTGAAGTAGATTAGCTGGCTTAGCATGGGATGCCTAAACACAAACCTTTCTAACATCCATACCAGCCATCTGTTACTCAGCCATTCTAGCCTGCTACTGATTGTTGCACACAAAGCTGGATGATAACCAGCTTTATTTAAGTGTGCGTTATATCATAAACCTTCTGATCCTATCTTTTCCCATCTCTGCTAGTGCTTCATCACATACCACCACTGCACATGTGGTGTGACCATATAACAGACAGCTCTGCTAGGAAGTCTCAGACTATCATTTTATATGGATCCACCAGTTCATTCAGACTGCCTCAGAGCATATCTGTGGAATCTCGTTGTTAACAGGAATGGTCTTCATTAGTGGTAACTAACTTGTAAGTTTGTTCAGTAGCAAATCTAAACCTTCTGATTTTAACCTGCCACATATGGGCCCTGGCAAATAAGTCATGCCAAGGTTACTTTGGAGCCTACATTCCTGTGAAGTCCTCACTCAAGACTGGCAACCATGGCTACAACAAATTAACAGTCTGTCTTGAAAAGTTGACTAACCTAAAAAAGATGACATAGGTTGTTTGAAAGCACCCCAACAACTTATGGAGAAAGCTAAATTGCATTCTTGTGGAGAAAACGAAATTGNCAAATACAGCCTTTGCCTTCTATTTCAGCTACCTAAAGAACATTACTTCTGGTGAAAGACAAATCCAGTGTAGCTTACTTTTTTGTTCCCATAGGTATAAAAGGGATACACCTAAATCATCTGTTTGAAGAAAAAGAAAGAAACAACTTAATAGGTTATTAATGATCAAAATTAAAGTACTGATATTTACAAGCCCAAGGAAAGGCCATGCTCAGTGTAGCCTTGAGAGGAAACTACTATTTCTGTGACGTTTGCTAGCTGGAATGTATTCTGTCCCTACTATTCACTTCTTTATGACACTTTCTCTCTTTACAAGAAAATCCTGCAGCAATATTTCCAATTTCCAGTGGAGAAAAAAAAAGTAAAAAAAAAAAAGAAATCTTAGAAGTTCTAAAATAAAGCTCATTAAATTTTATATTTGTTTCTCTGGAGGTTTTCCAGACAGAAAATAAGAGATATTTTTAGCATATGCCCAAATATAAGTATTGATCTACATTTCATATATCACAGGCCCATTTTCTATAAACTATCTAGAGAAAAGGAGCACAATGCTTAACAGACAGTTAAAACTCTATGATTATGGTTAATGTTTCCACTACCCTAGCAGAGCCTTGCAAAACCAGGATTCACACAACTTCACGGTTTTCAGATCTATTTAAATTTGACTGACATGAGAATCACTGCAGCTCTCATTCAGTAGTGCCTATTCCATTTCCATAGCTTTTGGTATCTAAATGGATAAGTAGCAGCCAATATTTGTATGTAGGCTATAGTCCAGCATGCCCTTGTTGCAGTAAAACTTCTTAAAATGTCCCTGCATATGAGGCCCTGCTCCCTTAAGAAAGACTGTCTTTGGCAAAGCAAGCACTGTCCTTCCTCCACCAATAGCTCCAGCTGAGCCTGTAGCTTTCATACCTTATAGACTTTTTCTCTCTTTTTTTTAAGACAAGATCACACAGAGCCATCCCAGAAAGAGTAACCTTTTTCAACGTCCCAAGTACAACTACCTAATTGTTTTCTTATTTCCTACTTTTGCCATTTCTTATAATCTTACTTAAACTCCTGTTTCCCCCAGAAACCCTGAGATCCTGGTGGGATGCTGAATTTGGTAACAATTACCTTAGCCAAAAAATCTGCTAGTCTCATACTGTCTGATTAAATACATAATTTTCTTTAAAGTTATATTGCAAAAAAATCCATGTCATGATACTAGTGCTCTGTCAGAACACCTTAGATATAATTTTAGTTGCTGAGATGAACAATCTGGTTTTATGCTAGGAGGAGTGATAGGTTTTAGCCAAATGCAACCCTCATATTGTACCTTCATAGTGCTTATACTGAACACCAGATTTTTCAGATTGTGAAAGCAACATAAAATAAAAGACATATCAGATGTGTCTAGGAGAATCCCTGATTCAGACTTTGAATTTTCAAGGACAACTAGAGAAAACAGCTGCACAAGCAAGGACATCTGTGAAGTAGATTAGCTGGCTTAGCATGGGATGCCTAAACACAAACCTTTCTAACATCCATACCAGCCATCTGTTACTCAGCCATTCTAGCCTGCTACTGATTGTTGCACACAAAGCTGGATGATAACCAGCTTTATTTAAGTGTGCGTTATATCATAAACCTTCTGATCCTATCTTTTCCCATCTCTGCTAGTGCTTCATCACATACCACCACTGCACATGTGGTGTGACCATATAACAGACAGCTCTGCTAGGAAGTCTCAGACTATCATTTTATATGGATCCACCAGTTCATTCAGACTGCCTCAGAGCATATCTGTGGAATCTCGTTGTTAACAGGAATGGTCTTCATTAGTGGTAACTAACTTGTAAGTTTGTTCAGTAGCAAATCTAAACCTTCTGATTTTAACCTGCCACATATGGGCCCTGGCAAATAAGTCATGCCAAGGTTACTTTGGAGCCTACATTCCTGTGAAGTCCTCACTCAAGACTGGCAACCATGGCTACAACAAATTAACAGTCTGTCTTGAAAAGTTGACTAACCTAAAAAAGATGACATAGGTTGTTTGAAAGCACCCCAACAACTTATGGAGAAAGCTAAATTGCATTCTTGTGGAGAAAACGAAATTGCATTTATACCATTGTGGAAACTAGTTTCTGTTTTCTTTCTTGAAGACTGCTTTTGTTTCCAGTGCACTGCTACAGGAGTCCACTCTCTATAGAACGGTTTGAACATTTTTTTTGCAAGCTGGGTGATTGATATTGATCTTAGTTATACTGGTGTCACGCACAGTAATGGAGACTGGTAACAGGAAAGTAGTAAAACAAAGAAACTAGTTTGTAGTAGTGCACTGGAGAAAAGCTGAATTGCAGTAAATGTAACATGCAACACATTAGTTAGCCTGTTTACCTTATATTGGACAAAATATTCACTTGTGGCAACTCTAAATGCATTTTAGCTGATAGGAATCACAAGAACAATGGTAATAAAATTATGCATATGTATGTACTATTTAATGAGAATTTAAGAGAACAGTATCACACAAAGAAATAAGCAATTAGCAAAACATTTGCAAGATAATACAAGCCAAGCATACTTAGCTCTTCTATGCCAGAAAACAGGAAAAAAAAAAAAAAAAAAGGTTTTCTGTCTCCTACACACCACTTTGCACTCATCCTGGATTGCCACATGCTTGTCTCTAATTTCAGGGTGAGTCATGGAAGTGTCTCTGTAGGGCTGACATGCAGGTACAATATGCTTCCCAATTCCATGGGTTGGGTGCCAGACTTTATGTGTGCATATATACCATCTGCACTTATGGGAAGAGGGAAATAAGATCCAGAAAATTTTTACTGAGTTATAAATTTCTAGCGGGAAATCAGCTTCTGTATCTCAAGGTAAGAGCCACAATTGATCCTTGCAATAATAAAGATTTTGAGACAACACTTTATTTTATAGTCACTCAGACAAGTCTGTAATCAAAATTAATGTGCACTGCCGTATGAGCCTTCTACGGTTCTGGGATCTATAAAAGGAATCTCAGTATTATCATCTATTGTGATAATATTAAATCTTTTGGAAAATGGTCTGGGGAAGAGAAGGAGAGATGTTTCAGAAGAAGAGGTGTTTCAGAAAATTGTGGAAGGCGTCAATGTTATTTTCTGCTAATCACGTTTGTAGACTTGTTCAGTCCTGCTGCACACTTCTTTTGCAATCTGCATGATAGCGTGTAAAATTGCCTTCTTTACGACAGTTCCCTCCCCTTGCATACTTTCCTGCCCTGAACCAGAGACACCAGTGATTCCAGACATAGAGGAGAGCTTTTCCTCTCTAGCACTTTGGTGGACAGTGAAAGGAGTGCCCACTATCAGTGGAGGCAATGAGGGTGTGAGGTCTATCCCATGGCAGTGAGTGACACATAGAGAGCCCTATCATTGTTCTGGACCAGTGGTAGCAGAAGCTGAGGCATTGCAGACTCCTAGAGCTCAGGTCAGGTCTCTTCTGAAACACCTGACTAGGAAGGAAAGTTAGTGAGTACTCAGGTGAAACAACTATGTAGAACCAGCACGTTAATTTCTTTCCTTTTCAATACTCCTAACATTGACATATCACCAAACGTAACTTATTTTTACTTCATTTATCCTCATATTATTAACACTGGAAAAATGTATATGCTTATGTATTGCATAAGGACTGCAACACCAGGAGCTCTGAGTCCAAGTGGACTCAGAAACAGAAAAAGACCTCTGATGGACCACACCAGGCTCCTCTTCTGGAAGCGCCTTCATAAATGTCCTTTAAAGACTCAGAGATACATTCAGACCGCTGATTAGACTTTGACAGTCACTGGAAGAACTTTTAATGCTTATGAAGATTAAATAAGATGTTCTTTGTCAATTTTTTTTTAATATTTAAATGGACAGGGTGAAAGACAGGAAGTTTCTCTAGTCTTGTATTTTCACAGAGTGTGTTAAAATTAGTTCTGAATTTTCACTTCAGATGTTCCCTGGAATGCATAGCTAATTTCCTGCAGACATGATGCTTAGGCTTTTATGTAGTTGGACTAAGTCTCTCAAAAATCTGTTCAAATAATTTTCTGACATAGGAATTTTTTTTCCTTTCCTTTTTTGAACTCTCTTTTTGAATATAAGCATCAAGGTAAAAGTCACAACAAGGAACTTACTGAGATTCTGCTGGATAATCACTTAAAAATTTTGACACAGATTTTCTGAGGAATATTACATAAGAGACAATACAGTTAATAATGTAGAAGACCTTCATAACAGCACTCAATAGTACTAAATTTATAAGAAAAAGTAAAAGGGGTTACATACTAAGCAACTGTGTTAGGTGTTTTGGATGACAGTGATCCTGGACATCTCAATTTTCTCCTGAAAACCATGATGTAATAGAGCTACAATATGAAAATACCATGAGAAATCTACATGGCTTCACTGCGTGAACCTTGTGATAATGTTATGATGTGATTCCCCAAACTGATTTCCAGGAAAACATCATAGCCACTCCAAAGTGAGCTCAGAAATCATAAAGAGTGAAGAATCAGGCACCTTAATGTGGACACTTTCTATTAGGTGCCCTTTTCCCTACCCCAAGGATTTAGAGTTGCTGCATTAGTGTATATCTCCACCTACTTCTTTTTTGATAACCTCTTCCCTTTACTAGTTTCCTACTCTGGCTTGTCTTTCTCTTTTTTTTTCTTTCTTTTTTTTTTTTTGGTGAGATATGGTGAAGAACAATTTCACATTTTTTTTTAACTATTCTCTTCACAATTGTGAAAACTTTGATCATATCTTCCCACAATCTTTGCTCTGCAGGCTGGAATCCCAGCTGGTTTAGTCCCTCTGCAGAAGGCATCTGCTCTATTCCTAAAGCATTTTGTTAGAATTGCACCTTCGACTTCACTGCTCCACTGTCTTGAATGCCAGAGCTGCACACAATAATGAAAAGATGGGTGTACATGATTTTGTACAATGGTAAAACTACTTCTCTAGTCTTTATCTCACTACTCAAGTACAACTTCTTAGCTTTGTCTGACTGCCATTGTAAATTTAGCAAAGATCGCTGAGGATTTTCAGTGGTGACTCAAAAACTTCTTTCCTCACTTTTTTTCCTCACTTTTGATTTCCATCTCCAAATTCAACAATTATATATCTATGCTTAGGAGTGTTACCTTGCATTTATCTACACAAAAGAGCTAGCAGGTTATCCATTTATTTGAAAATTAAATGACCATGTATATCCGGCCATATCTATGAATTCTGTAATATTTTGTACTATAGGTTTATGCCTGAAGTGATAATTGATTCATCTTAGTCACAGAGATACATGCCGCTCAGATAGAACATACCAGCACCGAACAGCAAGAAAAAAGACATTCAAAATCATGTCCTTTGTGGTTGGCTGGTAACAATCTACATAATACACTGATAATGTAGTCCCTCTTTAGTACTTTAGGTTGACTTGACAGCCATTTATGCTGCCAGGCTTTTTAAAATGCCTACCTTGAAATATCCTCCATTAAGTAAAAATAAGGAAAAAAATACTCTTAAGAGAGTCAGGAACTTTACCCTTTATTTGTGACCTTTAAAGAGAGAACTAAGAAGTAATTCTGAAAGAGCAGATGCACTCACGTAACCTCAGTGATCCTTTCTCTTAAATGTCACTTGATGAAAAAGAATTGCAGTATATTTTCAGGTTCATAGAATGAAGGTATAACTGTAATAATATGTTGAGGTTAGTATGCTGTTACATAAATATGATACCATATTACAACTATTAAATACACTTCTAATTTCAGAAACCCACTATATTTTCTAACTTAGAGCAAATATCTTCTGTAAACACTCACCTTGGAACAAATGTTTCTATCTTGAAGGGCTTAAATGTTACCTGAATAAAAATACTGATTTGAGTCTCAGATAGTCAGGTTTTAGCAACTGATTTAGAGCTGATATTAGAGCTATATAATTTATACATTAACAGTATTCAACCAGATCTCCCAGGTGAGTCTCAAAGAGACTTCTTGATTTTTGTGATATTCTGACTGCTTTGGTAATAACAATTAAATGAGTTTTCACATATGTAATATCCAACAATTCAGTACTTCTTGTTTCCCTAAATCCTTAGGAAACAGAATAGATTTGTATTGGTTTTCCATTTAGCACTTTCTCTGTACAAATGCATTTCAGTCAAAGAATTGCCTATGACCTCTTCTATATTTATTATTTGCAGGTTGGATATGTGGTTATAGCTACAACTCATACTCATCCAGTTCTGTTTAGATTAGAAGTGCACTCTTAGAATGGCTCATACAGTTTTGTCACTTTTTATGTTTTGGTTCACAGAGCAAATTGGCTTCAGGGCACATGAGCTGGAGTGTTATTGCTTAAATTAAATTGGAAGATAATACAGATGTACAGGAGAGGCAGGTTGGCTGTAGTGTGAGATCTGCACTGAGAGGTATATTTTCTTTCCCTTTGAAAATTCACCAGAAATTAAAGAGCTGTACTATATTCTGGGCACTTTGATGTTCCCAGAGGTCCTTCAGGTCATATGTGAAACTCACCACAGGGAGATGCCAAATAGAGGCCAAGTTTTGGAGTGTAGGGTAGTTGAAGGGACTTTTTCCATCATTTGAGTAGTTGGGAAAAAGAACAGCACCTCTACCCATCTTAGGCTGTGCAAGTATCAAGGCCACAAATCCTTTGACCTTGGAGCTTTAACCACTAAAGAAATTTCAGACACATTGGTGAGGGGTAGAGAGGGATGTCAGCAAGGTTTCTGTTCTAGTTAAAAAGAAAATCTTGTATTATCGAGAAAAACTGTTGGCTTGGATCACTTCTCTTTTAAAGGAATAAGTGGCCCCTCGAGTAAAAGATGTGATAAGAAACTAAAATTGGATCTCGAATTGCAGACAGCTGTTAAATAAGTCACAAGTGAAATGGCTTTGGCATCATTAATTCTTGAAAGCAGATACAAGTTGGATATTCAACATGCCTGATTTCAGCACGCCTGACATCAGTACCTAATTTTTCACTTCATCTCCGTTTTCTGTGAGTTCTTAAACAGAGCAACTTCCATTTTAAATTTATAGTCACCTGCCAAGAATTGATTGAAAAAATATGGTTTATAAATAACGCTCTGTAGGTGTATTTTTTAACTGTAGAAATTAGCTTTAAAGTAGAATAACTTTAATGTTATTAATTCATTTTAATAAAATTCCTTCAAATAGTTTTGAAATCTAAAATCTTCCTCATTTGCAGAAATTTTCTGCCTAATTGTTTTTATCTGTCTTATTAGATATATTTTTATGCATTTTTGAGCACTAAGGATTAAGCTTTTAGAACCGTAACGCAAGATGAAACACAAGTTCTTGAAAAGAAAAATATATGTTTATGTATATGGCTTTTTTTTAACTTTGATTTCTTGAATTACTGCTGCAGCACAGGCTGGGAGCTTACCGTCACCACCACCATTGGTCAATGACCTCTTTTTTTTTTAATTTTTATCTTTCTTTTCTCTTCTTTTGTCTTACTGACCTTGAATACTTCAACCATTTGTAATGCTGAGTAGCAACTTTCGTTTTCAAGTCCATCTTGACCACATCATTCCCGTGTGCTTCTGACAGAAGGCAGTGCACGATTATTTAGGACTAGGGAGTTTTCTGTTCTGCTCATTGCTCTAGTCCAGGTGGCCACTGGACAAATTACTTGGTTCCAATGTGTGTATGAGGACTGTAACCCTTCTCACACATCAGTAGACATACAGACAGTAAGGACGTTCAAAGACAGTCCTCTTCCATGACTCAGATTACACTCCTTTACCCAATGTGGTCTTCATGGTCAGCTGGTAGTCAACATCAGGAGCAGGTAATCCTCACTGTAGAAGTCAAGATGTAGTAAATTGATGCAACTGAAAGGTCAAAATACTTTCCAAACTATAAAAAGTAGGAATTTTACTATTGCACAAGAGGTGTTTTTTAGGACAGTGGCACAAGTTCAACCAGTGGTATCCTCTGAAGAAGTTCCTTTCAGAACAAGTTTCCTTGTGACTAACACTTCTTACAATGGTTTTACAAAAAGAGACAGATGTGGACAGATGCCATTTCCAAACAAAACTCACTGAGGAGCAGGAAGCCTTATCTGCTTCAGTTGTGCCCACTTGACTCCTTCTTGTCAATGAATTCTATTCCTTTACCAAACTTGTTTCGACTTTCAGGGGATTTGACCTTTCTGAATTATACAGAGAGCTCTTGTGTAACAGCCCTTATATCAGTGTGTTTACCATCTGTTCTCCCTTTTCAAATGCAGACATGTGTTACTGTTTATCCACTATGTGTCACCAGTTTACTACAACAAATTCAATCAAGTGGAAATCAGGTCAAGGTGAAATTTATTTCAGGCACTTTTGTTCCATTTCATTTTACAGTTTGCCATGTGCTAATCATATTAATTCTGAACAAGGATCAAAAAATAACTAAAATTATACTCTGGCTTCTGACTGACATTTTCAATGGATTGTTTCATTCACCTTTTGGAAAATCTCATACTATACTTGGCTGCACTGAAAAATGTAGCTGCTGGAAAATTTTAGCAGATTGTTGGAATATATGGAGGGCAAAAGATGAACTTTTAATGCAAAGCCAAAAAAATGAGGTATATTCTTTGCATTTTAATGTTCTACAGTGGAGAGAGAAGTTGTATACTTCCCCTCCTTTCCCCATGTGTACTGAACGTCAGGAATGTAACACAAAATCTTGCTAAAAATGTCCACACCCACTGTGTAAAAACCTGACACTATGCTAGAGATAATACAAATTTTCCTTTGATTCCCTGGAAATAAGACTGCATTTGACTTTGTATTATTGAACGATAAAATATTATTATCTTTAATTGTTGTTAATTATAATTCTGGAAGGTTTGGACATAAAGATGTGTTCAGAATTGAGATAACTCCAGAGGACATGTAAGAGAGAATGCCTATTACCCTGGGCCTCTGTGAACATTGATGGTGGGAGGAGGTACTGTGGGTGTATTCAGCCTTTTAGCCCTCAGAGAATACCCCAGAACATTTACTTGGATTGTGCAAATTTGCCTTAGCTGTGGAAATTTCATTAACTCTTTTCCTCAGAAACAGCAATTTTGCAGACCTCAAAGTACATACCAGAGCTATTTCTGCCCTACTTGTGTAAAGAATCCTTTCCTACTTTCCTCCTTACTGAAACATTAATTATTGTTTCTGTAGACCCCTGAGAAGGTTTAAATCTAGATAAGCTTTAAGACATTGAAATTCAGTAAGTAAACCCCCTTTTTCCCCTCAAAACATGAAGTTCTTTCATGTGATAATACTTGCAAGTATTGACTTTTTTGCAACAGTGCATTTTTATCACTGAAAAAAAAAAAAGGAGGGATCTCACAAAATGCTTATTTGCTCTCAAATGGGGATATTTTCTGCTGACTTACTTTACAACTATTTCAGTTTTGTTTTGTGGATTTTATCAACAATCATGTTCTTATCTGCAGGTCAAAGAGCTTTCAGCAGATAACATCAAATGGCATCGACCATAATTACACCAAATAGAGTCCTGAGCCACCAAGACAGATGCACTCTCCTCTTCCATCTCCCTTTCTTCTCGTCAAAACAGATTGATCTACAGTAAAACTGAGTAAGGATTCATTTCTCCGAGTAAATGTATTGTCATAGGTAAGAGTAGACAACCATCTATGATTATAGAAAATGTTGACAAACTTAGTAAAAATTACTTAAATTAGTTGGAAATATGGATTAACATTATTTATCCATATTGCACAATGACTCACAGGTTTTCTGGTTTGCACCTACACGAATGCTGAATATTTTCACAGAGCTGTGTCCTTCTTAAATTAGTTGGAAATATGGATTAACATTATTTATCCATATTGCACAATGACTCACAGGTTTTCTGGTTTGCACCTACACGAATGCTGAATATTTTCACAGAGCTGTGTCCTTCTTAAATTAGTTGGAAATATGGATTAACATTATTTATCCATATTGCACAATGACTCACAGGTTTTCTGGTTTGCACCTACACGAATGCTGAATATTTTCACAGAGCTGTGTCCTTCTTACAGATATGACCCATATTATGGATCATATGTTTCCATTTTTAAAGAAAATTATAAAAACACACACGTAATTAAACATTATAATATGCTAGAATTATTGTGACTAAATACATTTCAATAATCTGGAAAAGAATCAACTAGCACAGAACTCCATTGACCTAGGTAGTGTAAAAAATACACATGAATTGTTGGTTCTGGCCCATATCAGCACACGATCTGTCTTTATCAATGAGGCCATTGTAATCCCACCAAGGGGAAAGGAGGGTTCATGCTGCATATGGATTCTTGTGGTACTTCTATTTCAAACAATCAATAGAAGTCTTGAAGTCAACTACTAGTCCCACAGGACTAACAGTGCTGTCAGTGGAGGTAAGGTCTCCTTCAGGATGCTACAGGCAAGAGCCTACACGTCCTGTCTTGATCTCCTGGAGAGACTATCCAGATTTGCAGGTATACATACATTTCCCATGTCATTACTGATCTACTGTCTATGAGCCTCAAAAAGTAAATGTAGATACTGCTGGAGCCAAGAGTTTTGTTACAAATTTCTAGAGGGACAGGACTTCTTTGTGAGCTTTTTCTGCTCTATCCTATGTTCACACACTCTAACCTGCAAGATAGTCTTCAGAGAAATGCCACCAATCTCAGTACTGTTTTTAGTACCTGTGAGTTGAGGATTTAAATATTTGTTTCCTTTCTCTAGGAAAAAAACTTTTACTGAGTTTTCTTTTATCTGAGGAGAAATGGGTAGGAGCTTTTAAACATGTTAAACATAATTTTACATATTAATTACAATATAAGTTTTAGCATTGTTTGATGAGTTGTACTTTTATAACCAGAAATTAACTGGTTGCATAAAAGAGTTCCTACAGAACACTGAAATTCCTGAAGATTTCATCAGATTTTTAAATTAGAATAGAGAAATGCCTCTGAGAGCACCACCAGGTAGTTCAGAGCAACTATGATAATTGGAATTGATTTCTCCTCCTTTTCCCCAACACAGCTCACTGCAGCATGGGTGTTTAGGTCACAGCTCTGTTAGGTTTTTGGGTTGGGAACACAGCATTCTTCGAGAGTTTAGTATTTTAGTAAAGAAATGTAAACCTGAACTAAAATCAAAGCACAGCAACATATGTATTTCTGCCTTTTCCTTATCTAAGCTGGATTCCTAGACTGTCTGCATTTGTGGAATAAAGCCATAAAATGAAAGAGTACTATTAAATATTTGACCTTTGGAACCTGGCACCAACCTCACAGCTCAGTACAAAAGTTCACCTTCCTCTCCTGCGCTCTCTGCTGCATGATTGAGATCAGCAACCCTCAACTCTGATCATGACTTCTACAAATGTCAGCTCTGTCACCTTCTAACCAGTACCGCAATTTGTCACCTACTAGGTACCTGACAGAAGAGCTACTTGCAGTGATGCCTCCCTTTTTGATATTTGAGCCTTATATTTGTAGTACTGTGATTAATGCCCAGTTCCCTCATAAAATCCATTAAGGATTTACCAATTAGTAAATATTTTCCTAATGAATATGTGTTAAAAATAACAGAGAACATCATAGAATCATAGAATCGTACAGTCATAGGATCATAGAATGGTAGGGGTTGGAAGGGACCTTTAGAGATCATCTAGTCCAACTCCCCTGCAGAATCAGGTCCATCTAGATCAGGTCACACAGGAGCACATTCAGGCAGGTCTTGAAGAGCTCCAAGGAAGGTGACTCCACAACCTCCCTGGGCAGCCTGGGCCAGGGTTCCCTCACCTTCATAGTAAAATAGTTTTTTCTTATGTTTAAATGGAACTTTTTGTGTTCCAGCTTCATTGTCCTGTTGCTAGATATCATAGAAAAAAGGGATGTCCCAACCTCCTGACACCCATCATTTAGATATTTGTAAATATTAATGAGATCCTCTCTCAGTCTCCGCTTCTCTAGACTAAACCACTGCAGTTCCTGCATCCTTTCCCTATGAAGAAGATGTTCTAGTGTCCCCTGATCATCTTGGTGGCCCTGCGCTGGACTATCTCCAGACGTTCCCTGTCCCTCTTGAGCTGGGGTGCCCAGAACTGGACACAGGACTCCAGATGAGGCCTCACCAGGGCAGAGGAGAGGGGAAGTAGAACCTCCCTTGACCTCCTGGCCACACTCTTCTTGATGATTGTCAGGATGCCATTGGCCTTCTTGGCCATGAGGGCACATTGGTGGCTCATGTTCAGTTTATTATTAACCAGGACTCATTGTTATTATCAACAATTATCTCAAAATGTAGACATATTTGCAAAAGTTTCTGCAGCTCTACTTGTTATCTACTTGATTTTTTGCAAAATGGTTACACATACAACTAAATAAATACTCTTTGTCTCGGCTCCATAAAGTTAATATTGTTCTCTTCTGAATGTCAAGAAAATAAAAAAACACTTTATGAACATGCTAATAAAAGAAAATTAAAGAAATACTTAAAAGTCCCAAAAGGCTACTTGTATAAAACTGATTCCTTTTTGCACGTGCTGCAGTGACCTCCAGTTTGGTTGGTTTGTAGGCCAGAAGGAATGCAGCAGGGATAGTGCTCTTCAGCTGGGAAGTGGAGATTATCAGGATGGAGCTGATGTCCCAACTCAGAGTCCCAGTCTGAGTCTGTGCCAGCCACTTGAAACATAGAATGCACCTGCAGGATGCCACGTAACTCTCAGCAGAGATGTTACCCAAGATCCTGGAAGCAGTACAGCTGGTGTGCAGCACTGGAGCTGTTCCTGCAGCAGTGTCAGAGCTCCCCAGTTGTATGCCCACGTGCCTAAGCTGTGCACCATGCGCTTTCACACGGATGTCCTGATTTACTCACCTGCACTTAGAGGCAGTGATTCCCACTACAGTACAAAAGAAGTACATTAAGATTGATGAACTCTCACTCTGTGCAGGTGGAAGCAGCAAATGATAGCTAAGGTAACTTTTTGGCAATGATACAGTGATGTTTTTTCAAAGTAAGGAAAAGAGACAGCTGGATAAAATCCAATATTGAGGATGGAAAAAAACAGAGTTTAGGTATAGTTCATTTGAATAGCAGCTCTGATTTTTTTTTTTATCAGAACATTCTGCTATATTTTTCAGAACAAATTCATTCTATTTCTACAAGAAAAGAGGAGAAATAAGGAAAACAGAAAATTTACAAATAATGAAGACATCTGTAACTATGGAGATAATATACTTTGAAGTAACCTGCCTGTAACAAAGTCACACTTACTGGATTACTTTAAGTACTTAATAACTTGTAGTACTGCCAAAGCTCAAACTAAACTATCGTTATTTTTTCCTGTCAAAAGCTATTCAGCTGTGCAATGTCAAGCCACCAGAAGTGTTCTTTATTGCTTCCGCACAAGAAAATCTAACCACATTTCATTTTTGTAGAGTAACAGTTTTCTTTTTGTTAGCATGCTATGAATGTATTCAGAGATCAAAAAGCTGTTACTTAAAACAAAATGTTAGAATGGTTCAAATTAAAAACAAATTATATCCATTTGTTTAACTGGGAAGATGATGAGCAATCGAGCTGTGTGATTGTAAATAACAGACAAATGGCATAGCAAATGAACTTATGAAATATAGGTGCATTTGTAAAGATTTACTTAAATATATCCATTAATAACAATCTTCCAGCTTTCAGGATGAGCCAAAGATACTCAAACATTATGATAAATTGTTCACAGAATAATATCATCTGCAAGTTTTGTTGCTTAAATGTGAAAGGATGATCTGCTAATATGGGCAGGTCACTTTGCGAAAATAAATACCTCCTTCGACTTTCAGAATATACAAGTAAATTTTGCATGGGAAGAATATGAAGTATGAAGTTCTTTTTTGACATTATATCTAATTTTTAGCCTTCTATGTAGTGCAAAATACTTATCAATACCAGGATTTTATGTAGAAAATCTAGCAAACTATATGTAGTTTTACTACACTCATATGTAATGAAGTTGACAGAATTATGTAGGCATTCATCACTCACTAGCTATTCACTAGGTTCTGTCATATTTGTGAAGAAACAGATACTTCACAGATATCTGGATTTGCCACAAACCTGCTTCTGCATTGATGCTAGACATTTGATGCACAGTTCTCAAGAATTGCTTCTTAAAAGTCTACTCTAAGCAAATTCAGTAGAGAAACTCACATCAATTTCAATGGGTTAGGGATTTTTCCAATTAGGATATAAAAAAATGTCTCTTTCCAGTCCATCTTCTGGAATACATTTATTTTTAAAATGTGGTTTGGAAGACTATTTTAAACACATGAGCAGCCTATTACCTTTTTTCTCTTACTAGGACATTACCACAGAATTAGCAATAGCAGACCCATCTATTGCATATTCAGTATGCAGTACAGACTTCTGCTGAGCCCTAAGGGAATATATCTAGCAAGGAAGGAAAAATATTTCTCTCTTTCCACAGAGTTGTTCCATTTCCTTCTGTCTTCCACTGGAAGACATCAAACTTTCCCAAGCAAAGCCAGTTTCAGAGTCTGAAAGCCAAATAATCTGTGGTGTTATTCTTTTTTTTATACCTCTTCAACACCTCCTGCATGTAAAAGCTATAGATAGGAATGAAGGAGAAATGTTTGTTAACTGTTGCACTCAATTTCAGGCAGAAGCTACACTGTGAGATTGAATTTACTTTATTGTACATGAAGCCTTGTGCAAATGAAAGAATATTAATGCTGGTAGACAACAATACAAAGGCAACCAGCAGGTCAAAAGTGCAGTAGACTTGCCATGCCTGTCTGCATAGCTTGTCCTTAGCACAGAAGACAGGGAACTGTGCATCACTGGCAAGAAACAATAGGAAGCAGCCAGCCCTCAAGTATGATTATAAAATAGCCCATGTAAATGTTATAACTGAACTTTCAAGTTTTTGAAGCAAATGTTTAGATTAGTTCCATTTTTTCTCCTTGGTATTTTGAAATTCTAGAGTGCTATGCAACCTTATTTTACTTCTACATCCTTACCTCATGAAAGGTCACAGTATCAGTATAGGATTACTTGAACGGTACAGTAAATTAAATTACCATCAGTTATTTTTATATATGCTGTTATTATTATTGCAGAAAGTAGATATTAAAATTTGAAAGCTTTAACAAAGGCAATGTCATGGTCAGAGACAAAAGTACAAATCCTCCACGAGAACAAGGGTTTAAGTTATCATGCTCTGGGATCAAAATTTTCTTAACCTTTCCTTCATGGAAAACGATTCTTGAGCAGCTCCTACCTTCAGAACTTGCCATGTGGAACAAGATTTACCCTCACATAACTTTCATAATCTAAAAACTAGCTTTTATCTATAGTCACTGCCCTCATTTTTTTAAGAGTTCCTTACCCCAAAGACTTCATTTCATCTCAGCCTGGGAGACATAAGTCACTAGTTCCAGACACAACATCTTCCACCCATTTCCTACATTGAGTACAAAGGCAAGACACCTGTAGTATCTAACTTCTGGACACTCAAAGTGAGATGAAACAAATCCCCTTAAAATGGCATGGAATGCCTCTCTGTCTCATTCTATATTAGTCCTCATGCCAAACGACATGGGTATTAACAGGACACATGACTGCACCATGGCTACTCACCCTTACAGTAGATGATTGTATTGGTGCTATTTTTAAGGGCTTGGGACTTTCATAAAGTCTGAGACTATGGCTACAGTTTTGAAAAACAGATGAATGATCCTGAAATCTGGCCAGAACAAAGAAATTTGATGTCTAGTTTTCAGCAAACAAACTTGCTAGTTATTTCCCACACAAGAAACTATCACCTTGAATGAAAAGATTCAGAGCTTGTCTATGTATAAGAGTCATATAGCTTAGAAAGAGTCTGATATATACAATCATCTTACTAGTGGTTGTGCTTTTTCAAATGGATAAGAGCAAAAGTTGTATAACTAAAGGCTGAAGTGTTTCCTCTCCAAATGGGACAAGGTATATTTTAGTTCTAGGAGTCTTTGATCTTCCTTGAACTAAGTATGACTTCTGCTAATGATCAGATTTTTTTTCTGTCAAATAGTTTAAAGCTTATCCATTTCTCAAGCCTTTTTTTCAGGAGGAGAGGGGAGAATAGTTACACTTTAAGAAGATAGATCAGAGGCATTTCTGACAAGCCAAACCAGCTGATCACAGTTACAATACCACAAGCCAGCATTTTCCATTTTATGTTCAAAGCCATGAATAATTTGCCCAATACACTTTGATTTTTCTTCTAACTATTAATTTTTAGCTGACCAGTCTAGATTTCTGTGTATGCAGGGGTGTTTTTTATAAAGTATTTTTGAAATAACTTATTACAAAATTTAGCCTCAGAATTAATTGGGATCTCTTCTTTCTGGGCTTGTTCTACAGAAATGGTTTTATCAGGGAAGAAACTTGCATTTGAAAATCCAGTGTTGCGTGTATCACAAAGAGAAAAGGTCTGGATGGAAGACCAATAGAACTGAAGAACAGTAATGACTTGTACAGCAATGAAATGACTTGTACAGCAATGAAATTATCAGTACACCATGAAATTGTGAATTGTTATTATAATTCATTAAACTTGCAGTCCGGATGATTTTAGTAGACTATTAACAGCCATCCAATTAGGCCTAAACTGCAGTTGTAAGATACCATTAAAATCCAAACAAACTCAATATAGTAATTGCTTGCATTTTTAAAAATCTTTCTGAATCCTGAAGGAACTCTTGAACTGATAACCAGTCAACAAATATTTTTACAGAGGATTTTCATATTTTTTTTTTTAATTACTGCTAGTTTTAAGCATTTATCAAATTATCTGAAAGAGAGGAGTGATGCTGAGAAAAACATTAGTATTTATTCTGCCTCAGGAGTTAGGATAAACCATATCTCGTGGATCATTAAACCGAACTGTAGGTCTCCACAACCATGGATTAGTTGGCCCAAAAACACAGGAAAATATATTACGTAAAGCTGAGAAGTTGTAAGGGTAAGCAATCCATAATCAACCATTCCCTACAGCACCCTACAAGGAACGAGAATGTTGGCAAGATGACAAAATTAAATATACAATTTGACAGTCCTTGAAATATTACACAGAAAGCACTCAAACTAAGTACATTCTCAACATTCTCTACATTACAATATGGCCAGAGGAAGCTGTATCCCGTGAGAGGGACTCAATATTCACAGAAGCTGTAACTGTGGGAAGGAACCCACAACAAAGAAGTTCATTAAAATTATGCCCAGAAGAGGCCGTCTCCCGTGTGAGGGACTCTGTATCTGCAGAAGATGCAACCATGGAGAAGAACCCACACCAGAGATATTCACTAAGGACTGTGTCCCGTTTGAGGGACCCTCTATTGGCAGAAGTTATAGCTACTGGGAAGAACCCACATCAGAGAAGTTCCTTAAGGACTGGGGGAGGGACCCGGTATTGGAGCAGGGGAAGAATGCCAGGAGTCATCCTCATCTGAGAAGAGAGAAGCAGCAGAGTCCATCTGTGAGAGACTGACCACATCCCCCATTCCCTGTCCCCCTGTGCCGTTGAGGGGGGAGGAGGTAGAGATATCAGGAGCAATGAGCTGGGCCTGGGAAGAAAGGAGGGATGGGGGAGGGAGACCTTAAAGTGCTGGTTGTAATTTTCTCATTATTCTACTCCCTTTTTGCTTTTTGTTTTGTTCTGTTTCTTGTAGGTGGTAGAATAAACTTTCCTACTTTCCTCTCTAAGTCCAGCAGTGGAGTCTGTTTGGCCCTGAACAACGAGCCCTCCCTGCCCTTGTCTCAATCCACAACAACCTTGCTTATCTTTATCCTCCCATTTCGCTGGGAGTGAAAGGGTGGGGGTGAATGGAGGCACCGAGCAAGAGACTCTCGTGGTGCTGCTGTGCTAGCTGGGCCAAACCACAACAGTAAGTTATCCCAAAACAACCTCATGGTACAAGAATAAGCATCCCACAGTTTGCCAGGAGTTGTGAGTCTGTAATTTGTCTGTCACATCTCTATCAATTTTGTACTACTAAGCAATCCAGAAAGGTAAAAGTCAATGTTACCATGGGACCACAGGTAGAAATCAAATTCATTGTCAGAACCTATGTTTATAACAAGAAAACAGAGTTTGATATACATTGGTCTTCTTGAAACTTGATGCAAAGTTGTTTCTTCTAGAGAAGAGGTCTAAGATTTTTCTAAATTATGTTAATGTCATTCCTCTACAAAGATTTTTATATGAGGAAAGCAATAAAATTTAAACTCACATAGCTTTTAGTGAGCTATTGGACACCATTGCTCAGCTGGAAACACAGAAAGTGAGCACAATGTCTGGTCATAAATGGAGGTGGTGTGGCTCAGTGGTCTAAATCAGTGTAACTCTGACTTTATAGCAGAATTTCGGTTTACACTAGCTGAGGACACAGCTCTAACATCAAGAAGGAAAAAAAAATAAAGGAGAGAGATGAAAAGCCACCTTCAGAAATTAAGATAAGCCATCAATAATTTTTTCTCCTGTAAGTGATGTTTAAAACCACTTTCAGCTTTTGGATTTTGATCACTCACTAATCTTTAAAAGATCAGATCAGGGACAGTATATTTTAGATTAATAATTTACATGATATTTCCTAGGTTTAGTCTGCAGAGCCATACAGTTAAATTTGTGTGTACAGTTAAATTTACAGAAGTGAATGAACTAAGAGAATAAAATCTGTTCTCTGGCTAATGTCAATAAGAGAGGTAAAACCACAGATCACATATGGAGACAGAAGTGTAAGGAAACAATTAAAGATTTAAGAAACACTTTAAGTATGCAAACAACTAACTCTCCAAGAGACTGTCTTCCAAGGATAACTCAAGGAAGCAAGGTCTGTTTTTAAAATAAATGTTGGTTCATTGACCTGAATCACAGAAAAAATGTTAAAGACAGACATTGGATTAACACAAATTTTCAGTATTATTGATCTTTTCTGCCAAATAAATCATTGAAATAAATTATTAGTCATGACAAGGATGTAATTTTTTAAAAAACAATGCCTTAGGATTCTACTTTTTAAACTTTTGATTGGTAATGCATTTTTTTTAATGTTTTCTTGAAGTGCCTTAGGTTTTAGCAGTTCATCTGGATCATGAACCATAATGAATTTGTATGAGCGAGACAAATCCTACTTTGAAAAGTCATTTGGTAAAATTCTGGTTTTTCCTTTTATGAATCTGGGGCATCACTAACTTCTAAGTCACACTGATGAACAACTGAAGTTACTCTCAAAAAATCCAACCCATGTAAAAGCCAGAGGAGAAGTGTTATATGATTAGCTGATCACGCCTGGCTAAGCAGGTCACCTGAAGCCTTGCACTCACAGATTTTCAAGATGCCCAGTTTAGAAGACCAAGTACAGTGAGCAAGTCCTGATGACACAGGTGGAATGGGGTGAGGAGGCTCAGAAGGAGCATAACCAAAAGCAAGATATGGCTGTTAACTCAAGGGGAACCCAACAGATATAAGGAGGAATCAACAGCTGACATCCTTTGGCCTGTATCATTGCAAAGTATCGTAAAGCCTGATACAAGTCTCGTTGCCTGCATGTTGAAGACTACCTGTATACACACACCTTGGTGTAGAAGTGGCTGTGAGTATAAATGGGTAAAAATCGTGTTTACTTCAGTTCAATTTTTAAATGAAATAATCTTCTCCTTCCATCAGAGCTCGCATTGAGCTTTGTGAAATTGTTCCTACCATACTTCATCAGTATTTCCTGTATCTTGGCCTGCAGCATGCTTTTTTCCAAAATTCAGAACCAAACAACTTTCTCTCAACAGATATTCACGTGACAGGCACCAGAAGTCCACACATATCTCTATTCCTGCTCATATAGCTCACCAAACACATGTGGGGTTCTGGGGCCTGTCCAGGTCTGTGTGACACCTGTCCTGCCCATTGGGCTTACTTTTAGATACGAACAGAAGCGGAGGTTGTGATGGGGTGGAGCAGCTTTATCAAAACCTCTCACCTTGTGGCAGGATAGCATGTGTTCACACAGTAGGTCTGCACCCTTCCAGGAGGTATTAGATGTAAGAGTTAAATTCAGATTTACCCTACACATAAATAGTGTAGCCAGCATCTCCAACACAGATCGACAAGACCGGTGCAGAGCATCCAGCACACTCCTGAAGCACAGGACTCACCTCTATACTTTTGCTAGAAACCTATATTACCACTGCCACTGCTGCTGAAGTCCTGGGCTGCCCAACAATTCAGACACACAGGGCACATGTATCTAAAACTGGATTTGATAATGGCAGTCTTTTATTCAACAGCCAAAGGGCTAAATTACTCATCCACACCACTGCTCTCCATACTCTGCCAGAAAGGCATGTCTTCTTCTCAAGAACTGTAGCACCTTGAATAGAAGTCTTCCTTATACGGTTTTCCCAGTCTCTGTGCTTGAACCATCTTGTAGAACCATATAAATTATTTTGGACAGAGAGAATGAAATCCAGATTTCCATTTTCTCTGAGTTCTATGACATTGAGCGTCTCTATAGCAGTCCCTTTTGTGAGAAAATGAATGTTTAATTAAAATAAAACAGGCTCAAGAAGAAAGATATATTCCTTCCAGTGGTTGTCTGCCCCTTTCTCTGTAGTTGTATACTCTAATAGAACTATCATCAAGCTTATTGCATTTGCTTGGAAGCTGGCAAAATCTTAAAATTCAGTAAGCAGTATGTAGATGACAAAGTATGTAGATGGAAATGAATTTGGTTATCTCACATGCACACGAGTATCCAAATCACCAAATTATTGAATTTAAGATGGGCAATGTAGTGCCACCACAGACACTACTTAGGAAACAGGTAAATACGAAAGGCTATTCAGTAGTTATCCCCTAGCAAACAAGGCATTTTTCTCAGCCCACATTAAGTGTTGTGGTGGTTTAGCCCTAACTGAACAATAACCAAACCACCCAGTTACTCCTCCCCAACTCAGCAGGATGGGGAGGAGAATCAAGAGAGAGTTGTAGAACTTTCTGGGTTGAGATAAGGACAGTTTAATAGAACCCCACAATGAGTAGGCAGTTACACTGACGGCCAAAGAAAAAGGAGCAATGCCCAATGTAACTGCTCACCACGCTCAGCCCAACAGCAGAACCACAGTTCCCACACTGGCCACAGCACCACCCTGGCCCAGCTGCTGCCCTTATATCCCGAGCATGATGTCACATGGGATTGAACAGCCTGGCCACACCTCCCCCAGCAGCAGCTGGGGAGAGTTAATTCTATCCTGGCCAAACCCAGGACACCTGGCCAAACCCAGGACAAGCGTCTATCTTCATGTGAGTTTTCTCCTGTCTAGAATAGTCAGTTTTCCACTCCAAATGTACTCCAGGTTCAGGTGCTAAATCTAACCGAGTAAAGTTTGTTCAGATTTTCTTTTATATTTTCCTATAGACTGTAGTGTAGATATACCTGGTGAAGAGACTATATATCTCATAGAAAATTTAGTTTACTAAGCAGCTGATGGGCAAAAAGTTATACCTTCAAAGAAAGTAAAGACACTCACCACTGACAAACAACCCAATCCTGAGGCTAATTAAATTAGGTATTTGAGACTCTTTAGCAAATGATCATCTTTTGAGCAAGTCTCCAAAACAAAAGTTTGATCCTATTACTAGTAATACTACGCTACCTGGCTGAAAAATTGCATTTGGCTCTTGCATCACAAGAAATCACCTTCAGTCAGTATAAACAGTGCATCCTAGCATAAGATCACCGGAAAAATCAATATGAATTCACTTCTCAGGGTATAACTCTTTCAGAAAAATGCTAAAGACCTAAATTCCCCACCTACAGAAGTCAGGGGGTTCAATTTTTAAGATACACTGTTCTAGTTACTCTGAAAACAACCTTAAAACATAAAGATGTTGCACAGATTTATAGAATGGCATGGACTAATTTTTAAGTTAAAGGAGACTATGTTGATTATCAAGTCCAATCTAGTGCAGGTTTTTTCAGGAATCATGTGGGTTTTTTTAACAAAGGGTTTTTGTTTTGCATAATGGTATTAAAATCCAAGAATAAAGCTAAGAAAATTCTTAGAGTTTACATAATTACAACTTGTGGTTCACAGAAGACCAGAATGATATCTCTTATGTAGGTTTTTTACATTTTTTCCTAATTAAAATAGGACTAGGTTTCTCATTACTCTGTGCTGGTGGTCTGGTTATGTGACCACAAACTCACTTTATCTTCTTACCTCATTGCTGTGAGTGCCAAGTAAAACTTGTTTGTAGGTCTTTTGTAATGTATATTACATTTACTGCTGGACTGCATCGTTTTTTAGTCATTAAATAGATCTCAAAAAGCTCACTAGACCCAGCTTTCAGCCAGAAGGAAAATGAGTGGATGGCATGCAGCAGCTCAAGGAAAACTACGTCAAGCAGGAATGGGTGTAGGGCAAATGTCAGATATGAAGAGAGTATCAGAACATCATCAAGGAGAGTGACTGATCCCAGAAGTCACATTGCTGGCTGCAGATGATGGAGAAGCAAGAGAAGCAAGTTGTCCTTGCCTTGAAGAATATATAAACAAGAGATAAGACAGACTCAAACCACATCATACATCACCTCAGTAGGAGTGTAAAAGGTGCAGTTTTAGAAGGAGGAGTAGTGAGAGATTTGTAAAGAGAACAGAAGAGCTGAAGTCTAAAAATGATTACTTGTGACAGAAAGAAAAAAGTCTGTTTCAGCTTACTGTATGCAAGGTCTCAAATGCAATATAGTATACAGACAAATAAAATTTATTATTGCCCATGTAATACAAAATAGTTCTCTCCCTTTTGGGGAGGTTTTTCCCACCCTTTTTTTTTGAAAGCCACAGGAGGTTTGAAAGCATACAAAGTTGTAAGAATGAAGTAAAAATGAAATATTATCACTATGACTATGACTATTAAGAATATAAAGTACAATGTTAAATAAACATTGGGAGCATAAATCGCAAACACATTTTCAGTAAAACATTTAAATAGTTACGTAGACACAGAAGTTTTTTTTTTTTTCCATAGGTGCATTCTTGCTTTTTACTTTTTTGGTTTTTTGTTGGGTTCTTTGGGATTTGCTTGTCATTTTGGGTTTTTTTTGGGGGGGAGGGGGGTGTTTTGGATTTCTTGTGTGTTTTTTTTGTTGTTGTTGGAGTTTTTTGGGTTTAAGGTTTCTTTTGAATGTTCTATGAAGATTCAAAGGAACAATTATAAATTATAAAATATAAAATAACTGCATGGAGAGGAAAATGTTACATTGCTATGATTTGTAGGCATTTGTAGACAGAACTGTTGATTTTTTTCTAGTTTATAGTAACAGGTTCAGATATCGTAAAAAGCTCTTTTAGGAGCTCAGCAGCAAGAACTTTTTTGGTTTCAATGAATGAGATCCTGGTCAGCCCATTTCTGATGTCTGAATACAAGACACAGGGGAGCTGCTCTCCAAGGTTCTTTTTGCAGCTGAAAAAACACTGTATGAAGAATATTAATGTGATGGACATTCTTTCTCCTGCACTGGCACCTGTAACAGGAGATTGTGCACTGATTTTAGCACTTCTAAGCAACCTCTGGATCTCTGTTCCTTAAAAACTTAATGACCCTTTTTAACTTTGGAGACATGGAGGTTTAATTGTGTTTGCAAAAAGCTTCAATTGCAAAACTGTAAGGAAAATACAGATACAGGTATTTTTAGGCTTCTGGTACTATTGGAGCAAAACACAGAAGCACAGTTTGCAGTCCTTTATGAGCGTGGTCTCCTCAAGGGCCGCTAGCTGTAGGTGAAGTTCTGGACACTCAGCCTCTCCCAAAACTAGATCTGTGTTTATGCATTGAATAGAGAGTCTTCCAAATCAAAACCTTATCTCAGCTCTGTGTCTTGATCTCCTCCATTGCTTTGCATTGTCACCACTCAAGAAACAGCTTCTTGCTTTTGTGCTTAAAACCATTTAAACTTAACTGTACTTTCACAGAGTGCCTTGATTCTGCGCTAATGCTCTGGGCTCACTCACCTCATGGACATATTAAAACCCAAACAAAAGCACTAATCTTAAACTCCTTAATTGCTACAAAATCACTCTCGGAGGAATTTTGAAGATGTTCACAGTCTTTGCAATTTGGGAAGGACAGACCACCCATTAGCTTCTCTCAAGCCTGACTCTCGCTGGCTTGAACACATGGAGGCCAGCTGGCTGTCCTTGTCTGCAGGAGTTAGTTTTGCATCCACTTTCTATAATATTGGGTTAGATATTTGTCTGAAGGACATTTTGGCATCTGCAAATAAACATTACATTCAGGAAAGCCAGTATGTACACAGTCTCTGTCATTTATAGAAGAGCAGGATGCTTCCGAATAAAATGCTAAATTTAGACATTCACAAAAAACCAAAAAATCTATCCAAATTAAACTTTTTTCCCCCAATAATTTTTAATTTTTTCCTTTTGAAATTACCAAATTATATCATTTACTCTTTGTGTATAATAGCAGACAATTTTCATCCTGATCCAAACAGAAGATAAGCAGCAAGTGGATATTTATTCAAATTACTTTGTTTTTCATCCAAAATGTGTCTTCTGTTAAGCACTTGCAACTTTTCTGCTGAATACTAGGGTGTTTAGTGCACTTTGAACTAATTTTGTTAACAATTAAATGTTGCTCACTAAACAGGTCATTCTAATGCCAGCTACAAAAATTAAGAAAGAAGTCATTAAATGTACCAATAGATATGCCTAGCTAACAAAGCAAAAAAGCTATTTTCTTTCAAGTGAGCTTGTGATTTTCATTCCTTTGTTGTACTGGAACTTGGTATTTTTTCACAAAATACTTCCCAGTTGACATAGCACTATAATGGGATATTATTATATTTTGTGGTTATAGTATATAACTATATATATTACAGAATATAACCATAAATGAGGACAGATTTTGTGAGAAACAGCTGTTGCAGTGATAGGGAGAGGATGACAGCAGGTAGATGGAAAGAACCTCTGTATTATTTACAAAGAGAATTCTCTTTGGAGTGAGACTGTTCAGTCATGATCATTCACGTTTCAAAAGTATTGATTTTGAAATCACACAAAATGTAAAGATAGAACATGTCATTGAAAATGTTGATGTCTTAGCCTCTATTATTAGGATGTAGCCACACAGAAAGAAATTTTATGTTCCTATATGATCTCTCTAGGTCCCTTCCAGCCCTTAAGATTCAGTGATATGTCTTGAAAGCAGAGAGAAAGGCTATGTAGTGCATTCCATGGAAAATATCAGCCCTGTAGATGAAATGGGGCAAGAACTATTTGCAACCACTTATGATCAGGTTGTGTTAATGCTACTGTATGATCTTTTCTTCATCCACTTGCTGGGGAGAGCACATCCTAATTCCTAGTACAAAGTTCCTTCTTTGAGTTCCTACACAAGCATGCAAAGTGGAATAAGATAAAGGTTTTTATTGGAAATAGAAATGGAAGGTAACAAACAATGCTGAGTTCTGTAAGACTTTTTTGTCATCCCAATGCACATATTACTGGAAATCTATGTATGTATCATAAAGCAAGATTCTATCAAATCTGACTCCAAGAAAATAAACAATGGTAGAAATTACAAATAATATTACTCTATTACATGACTTCTTTTTAAAGATAATTTGTTCTAAATATATACAGTAAGATGTCTCATCAGGTCATGTGGCAATTCACTTCTGAACAGTAAAGCCATTTGTATTATCAGTGCCTCAGGCAGCAGTTGTAATTTCATTAGGCAAAAAAATAATTTGGATTTGCTGTCACTGATAGCTGAGAATAATTTTAAAGAAAGTAAATGGACAAGTTGTCCTTTAATGAATGTATTTGTGTGGTGAAAAGTTTAGAGTTAAGCTGATAGATGATATTAAAAATACAGACATTCTTTAAGGATTCTGAATGTTGTAAATAGCGCCACTCCATCTTCTGTAGCAACTTTCCTTAGAGAAAAACTTTGTGGGTTTGGGAGCAAGTGAATAGGCAGGATGGTGCCCACCTCTGCTTACAGGGTGCAAGGCGTTGCATTGTACCAGAGCAGTGGGGAGAGAAGGGCAGCAGATTTTTCTCTACAGCTGCACTGTATTATTGGCTAATGAGGTCATAGCTCACTCAAATCACCATGTCTTTGATTTCAGAGGAGGGGAGCCAGGACCAGACTTTGTGGAGTGATGAGTCAACAAAGAATTCTTTTGCCTTTGCCTTTCCATTTCCATTTCTTGCACAAAGAGCCTAGAAAAAAAATCTGCTGTTGTGTTTTCTGAGATGATGAACATAAATTTCATCACACTCAAGAAACCATTCACTTTCCCCATTACCCCCCCAGAGTCCAGATAACTTCTGACTAAAAGTAATTCTATTTGTTAAGTCTAAGGTATAGAAATAGAAAGAAAAAAAAGTATTTTTCGTTCAGTGTTATTAATCACCTAATGATATTATTAATCATAATACTAAATTTCACAACGTTTTCTTCTTTTGGTATATGGGCATGATTCCAGTCCTTGAAGAAATGTTGCACTGTTTATTAT
This sequence comes from Urocolius indicus, assembly GCA_013401255.1. Classification (NCBI taxonomy): domain Eukaryota; kingdom Metazoa; phylum Chordata; class Aves; order Coliiformes; family Coliidae; genus Urocolius; species Urocolius indicus. Next base: position 39,730 of record WBNH01011752.1, on the reverse strand, counting down.
TAGGAATGCCAGACTTTTAGGAAAGCCATTGCATGCAAGGGAGTTTGTTTTCTACTTTCATGTTTATAATTGGAATTTAACTCTTGAGGCAGAAAGGCTTGATGAGAGGCAGGCATTGTAATTCACGATGACATTCCTGAGAAAACAAAAAAAGATCTCTCCGGTTGATTCCACCACCTCTAACTAACTCCTAGCTTGTATACGCATAAAATAGATGGGGCTAAAGTACCTATGCTCTGTATCTCTTGCAGTCAGAGAATGGAACTCTCTTTATAATCTGATGCAAGTCAGAAAAGAGGGCCTAATATAAGGTTTAATTGCTAGGAAAGCCTACAGTAAATATTTGCAATGTTGTTCAACTCCCTTCTCACAGTTCAGACCATCAGACAAAACTGTAGCAACCTCAAGTTTCAAATCAAGATACAGAAACAGTGTAGTTGAGATAAGTTCAATGTTATATGTACTTAACATAGGGTCACCAGGGTGAAGTTTACTGGTTTACAGAAACATAGGAAACTTTAGGCTTACTCCTCTGCTACTTGAATCACAATATGTATTCCCAGTGACTTGTAAAAAAAGAAAAGTCCAGCTACCATAACTTATTCTGTATTATCTTGAAACCTGGCAGAACTGTTATCCTCGACATTTCAGAGACCTTGAAGAAACTACTACAAATCTCTTAAACACAGACTTTTTTTTTTTCTGACAGCTAGATGGAAAGGCAATACATATTTGGAACATATGGCTTGATTTGCACACATTTAGCTATTTTTTCATTTCCCAGAAATATGAGAATAGCTCTGAGTTGGTACAGCAGTGAGTTCTCTTTCATTTTCATTTTGACAGGCCAAGAGTTAGATGTTGAAAAGGGTATTCATATCATAATCAAGGTTTGCAATCCCATGTCTGCAATCTGAAAACTTCTATATGTTCCTTGCTATAGTAAACTTCATGAAACAGATTACCTGAACAATGTTTTGTACATGCATGTGAGCATGACTCATCCCTCTGATAGACGTATAGGTGGGAAAAAAATGTCTTGAGTAAGTAAGCCAAAAGGCTTAACATTCAAAGGCTGTAGACCAGCCCATCCTCCAGGCCTTCCTTCTCTTTGAAAAACTGTCAGCATTAATTACAGTGAAGCACTTGGAGCTCTGTTTGGACGGTTATGGTCACCAGCACAGCAAGATAATGACTGGTACCTGGCAGGGCAAAGCAGGGATGTCATAACTGTGGCACTCATCAGGAACAAATCAGTAAATGTAAAAGAGAATAGACAGCATGAAGCCTTTTTATACTGTGTGTTTTGGACATGTAATACAACTCTTTCAGTACATCAGTTAACAGTATGCTCAGACTACCTAATGTCACCTTTATGACTTCAAATTCCTTTTGAGCTGAAACTTCACTGAATGCATTTTGTTTAATAAATTCATCAGTAAATATTATTAATTTCTTACTGTATTTTCACAAGCATTCTCAAATGCATGGAAGCTGCTTGAAAACACATTAAAAAAAAAAATGTTCCAAATCACATTTGCATATAAGCTTCCTTTGTTCATCAAATATGCCTGACAAAGAGGGGAAAAAAGCATATTTTGTAAGGTTTTTTTTGCAGATTAAGATGTTAAATGATTGTGAAACAGTGCATTTATGCAGCCTTAATTTTCTTTTAAGTAAAGAAGCTTAATTTAAAAAGGCTTTTTCTGCTGATTTGTATGCATTGTACACAAGCAGAAGATTTCTGTGGTGTAGTGTGGTGTGCAGTTTCTCATTTTGTGGATGTTTGTGCTGACACAATGCAGAAAACAAAGATGTAGTAATTTATTAAATGTTTTCTGGGTATGTAGATCTCTCTTCCCTCCCTTCCTCTTCTTCCTTTGGCCTAATAAAGGTCAGGAGGAAAAAAGCCATGGAGTGGAAGAAGGAACAGTGGCAGTAGCAGCTGGATTCCCAAATAAAGGCAGAAACACTATGATTTGCCTCAAAAGCCAAAAACAAAGTTAAAAACATCCTCAGATTTGCCTCCTCAGCACCCTCCTTGCACTCCGAGTGATGAGGAGGAGTGTTATCCAGCCATGGTTCCCTGGGCAGGAAGAGCACTCAGTGAACACAATGTTTATTGCCCACAGGAGAAAAGCTACTGAAAACAAAAAGCACCACTTTGTCATGGACACCAGGAGACTGTATCTTTTCCAAACTCAGTTTGCACAGGTTCTCAGTCAAAGACATGTTCACTAACTTCTGTGTTGAAAAACAGACATCCAAACAAATCCTAGTTCTTCAAAGTGGCAAGTATTTAATGCTCAAATGATTAAGCCTTCACAGTAAAATGGGTGAAATGAACAGCCATCTGTAAGGCACAAGGAAAAGGTTTTGGTGAAAACAGTTAGTTTCAATCAAAACCCGTACAATTCTTGACATAAAAACAAACAGCAGATAATGATCCTATAATAGAGAACAAAACCCCTACGTGTAGGTAATCTTCCCTTTTGCCTTACGGCAGCTCACCAGGGAACACAGCATGTTGCTTTCCCATACTAGCGGGTAGTACCTCTCACGCTTCCTGTACTGGAAGGCTGCACAGCACTGCTGAAGAGGCAGTGAGCTGTGCTGAGTTGTGGCAAGCTTTCAGCGACAGACACTTCCCATACAGCCCTGTCAGTGACTATAGGAAGCTTAGGTTAGTAAGTTCTCAGTTTGACAGGATATGTGACACCGTTCTTGGTTTAACTGATACATTGCATATACCCATGCACTTGGAAGCTCTCCTGAGATGTCAGTTTGAAGAAAAAGGGAAAGTTCTTCAATAGTCCAAAAGTGCTTTTTGTGGGCCATTGTGTTTATGTTGGGACGTTCACTCCAGGGGTTATTTTGGAGCACGCTTACATTGGGGTTTGAAGTTTTTCAGAAGTAAACTCCTGGTTTATATTTACATTTAAAATACTCTTTTTTAGAAGAAAGGGTGGAATCATTTGTTTTGTATATTTATCCAAGATGTGTTTTATTGTTATATTTTAAGTTCTTTATCCTGCTGTGCTATCTCTTTTTGTTTAATTCTTTGGTCTAAAACATGTGGTATGAGCCACTGAGGGATTATATTTGTCCTTTTCTCACTTGAGTGACACCCACCTCCAAAATAATGTAAATTGTGTTATCTTGAGTAAAGGTTCTAATCTCAAGGAAATAAAGGATAATATGATTGAAACATAGTCACCTAGAGCATTGGTTTGGATCAGAAGGTTTTAGAAAAGCATGAAATCAAGCATCAAAATAGATTTCTTAGGAAAAAATCAAAGTTTTTAAATACTGTGAAAGTGCTTGTAATGGTTAAAAATTATGTCATTTACCCAACATATGATACATCTCACTTCTTCCTCTGTAACTAATCCCTTTAACCCGTCGGCTGCAGAGGTAATTATAGTTCTCTTGCTAAATAGTAAGGGAGTCAGTGGGCTCTGACTCAATATAGATTTCTAGTCTTGTTTAGCAACAGTTAAGTAAAAGGCACCTTGGCCACTCTACAGCATCTGATTCCCTGCAAAACAATTGTATGCATGAATAATTTTCATTTACCAATGGATACAAGCTTTTAAGTCTAATGCTCATGAATTAACATATCTAACTACTGCAAGTAGAAACACATATACAGATTTCAGGCAATCAGAATCATGCCAATAGTATTAAGAGTAATTTCTGAGTAATTACAGAAAACTTAGGACTAAATAACATCTCTACTTGAAACCAAATGTTTCAAATATGTGCTTAAAAGAGTAGAAAATGTGAGGGTTAAATATGCTATAGTACAGCTTTTCTATCATTTCTAGTGCTGCAAAGTCCCAGACAAATAAGGAGCACAATGTCTCTGTGTTGTCTGCTTTGCAGCCCTGGTAGAGAAGGCATGCAATGGTCATGCTTACAGTAAATACAAAGTGTGAGGGGTATTTATCTGCTTCAATGTCTTTTGGAGAAGACACACTAAGCAAAATCTAGCAAAGGCTTGAATAAGGTTGTTCTTATTGTACTATGGACAAAAAAGGATGATATGAAGACATATACTAAAATATTCCTTCTTTCTACATCTCTTCCCCTTGTAGACAGAAAATGGCTTGGCCAGAGCAGAGAGTAAGAGTCACTGTATGCTTTTATTTTGACACAGAGCACCATGTCCCATTAAAGCTTAGGGGAAATATATTGCATTCAGACAGATTTTTAGTGCAGACCACAGAGAGGCTATTCTGTACTTAAATTAACAAGGACGTGCTTTCCAAATTGTGCTCTGAGCGGGATCTAGCCTTGGTGGGGAGGAGAGTTTTGTTGCTCCCACAACAAGGACTCGTGAAACATTTTAATAAACAACAAGGCTTTGTCTGAAGAAAGAGCCTTGACAGCCAGTATACAGAAGTCAGACATATGCACAATGTGTTCAAACTGAACTGCTGTTGTATTCTGAGAAACCATGGCAGACAAGTGGATGAAATTCTTATTTGCACAATTGCTCACTTATTGAAGTGGTCTTTCCCATAGTACTTTCACAGGGTTTAACTCCATGCCAGTCATGTTTTCTCTTGTCCCTTGTCCTGATGTGAGCATTTCTCACCCTTTAAGTAACAAATGATCTTGTGTGGAAAAAGGTTTTCTCGTTGTAACTTGCAAAGAAAGGATCTCTTGCTCTGAAAGATTATGCTCACATTAATTGCTCTAATCCTACATTCTATGTGTATGCTTATTCCAAGGAATACTCTCAAAATTTTATGAGTCACGGTTTTTCTTTGTTCAGATTGCAGAAAAACATTTACAGAATAAAACTGTATAATTTGTTCCTTGCTATTTTAATTCAAGAGGAGTACAATTTAGACAACTATAAATGAGTTTTATCAGGCCTTTTCACCATTCAAGGCTTCGATACCTGTATGTGTGGCCATATAAAAGATACTGCAAGCTCAAAAAGGCTGGAATGCAGAATTAGAGCTCTGAGTACAACAGCATGGATGTTTGCTTCACGTTTGACATAGGACATACTACAATTCTGCTCTACATCTTGGCATTCTAGAGAAGAGAGAAGTTAAAAAGTCTGCTTTGTGCAGTTATGTGGAGACTGAAGGATGTGGATCCTCCCTTGGAGTTTGATTTCAGATTTCATGACTCACTAATGACGACTTTTTTATTTTGTTTTCCAAACTATCTCATTGTTTACTTCCACTGAATTTGCAAGCAAAATTTCATTGACTTCAGAAGAAGCTGGATGGCGCCAGTGAGATTCTTATAGTTCAAGAACCCTGTCCAAATCTGTCACTAGCTTCAAGAATTTGGTTTAAAAAGTCCTTTTATATGTGGGTTTATTCATGTGGTAATAAATACAGCCACTTGTATGTACCAAGATATTTTAGTTTCTCTTCTACTGTAATTATATGTATTATCTTACATCACTAATTAAGTTCAAATGCTCTCTTCTCAAATCCATCATTAATAAACTGTCAAAAAACTGTCCAGAACAAAACTAAAGGAAAATATCCACTCTTAAAGCCTGTGTGTAAGAACACAATCTTTGTTTATTCATGGCTTTGAGGCACTGCCTCAGGGACTTCTTTTGGGTGGTCAAGTAATTCTGCCTGATGAGTAACAAACAAATAATTCTACACCCAATTCTGTTTTATTCCCACTGAGTGGTATCTCCTTGTGTAAGTAGTTCCACTTCAGTATTTAAGCATGCAGATAATCCCAGCTATTTATATGGATAGATACCACTCCCTGAAACAAGGGATGCAGTAAGTCGTGTGTAAAAAAGGAGAAAATTGCCTGATAAAACGTGAAAAATTCTATTTTGAAAAGATAGACATATTCAGAACTCAGACATGAAACTAATTACAATTTTCAGTTTCTCAATGTCACATCTGAATGCTTTTTTTTTTTTTTCTAAATTTGAGTAACAGTGGTTTTCTTTAAAGTTGAATTATCACTGCTACCTGGATCTTTCACATAGTCAGATACTAAGGTTAACAAGAGGATTTTTGCTGCCAGGAATACTTCACTGAATGTTAGGTGTTGTTTCAGAATACCTTGGAGTACTAACTGTTTTGTAATATTAACCGGCTTGGTTTACTTTGCTTTTTTTTTCTGACAAAAGTTGCTCATCAAGAATTGTTCACGTTGCTTCTGTTACTGATGTCAACCACAGGAGCCATAGCATACACAGACCTTTGTGACACAGTAATGTTACAGGAACTGAAAGACCTGTCAGGCTTTACAATTTCAGGCAAAGAAGATTGTTTATTTTGAAAATAATTAAAAAAAAAAAAAAAAAAAAAAAAAGACATTACTGTACTTTCTGGGCACCCACCCCAAAACACTTGCATGAAAAATCTAGAAAGAATTCCTTTATTAGCAATTCAACTATAAACAGAGTTCAGCAGCTAATCTTCTAAACATCTAAACCTCATCAATTACTTTCCTCCTCCTTTGGAGCAAAATATATGCCATATTTCAGAGTAAAAAATTCAGGATGTTAAGTATGTATTCATACATTTTGATATACACACTCTGTCAAAGATTTTTTAGAAAAACATGACTGCAGCTCGAATTCAGTAAAAAAACCCAGAACAGTTCAGTCTAGGAGTTTTATCTGTTAATTTCTAGGGAGGAGATTTTGATCCCTTTTTTCAAGTTAATCCATCAGAATTAGCATCGAGGTTTAGTCAGCATCACTGAAAGCTCCAGCAGGCAACAGAGACTGCTAGGTCAAAGCAACACAGAAAGTATACTGCATGTGTGGGGTTTTTTTTCCCTTGTGACCCATCAGGGTTACAACTGAAGGTAGAAAAAGAAAAGTGCTGGGGCCAGTCTTGTTCAACATCTTCATCAGCAACCTGGATGAGGGGACAGAGCATACACTCAGCAATTCTACTAATGACTCCAAACTGGGAGGACTGGCTGATTCACCAGAAGGCTGTGCTGCATTCAGCAGGATCACAACTGGCTTGAGAATTGGGCAGAGAGGACAAGGGTAGAGTCCTGCATCTGGGAAGGAACAACCCCATGCACCAGTACAGGCTGGGGATTGACCTGCTGGAGAGAGACCTGGGAGTCCTGATTAATAATAAACTGAATATGTGCCCTCGTGGCCAAGAAGGCCAATGTCATCCTGGGATGCATCAAGAAGAGTGCGGCCAGCAGGTCGAGGGAGGTTCTGCTTTCCCTCTACTGTGCCCTGGTGGGACCTCATCTGGAGTCCTGTGTCCAGTTCTGGGCTCCCCAGCTCAAGAGGACAGAGAACTTCTGGAGAGAGTCCAGCACAGGGCCACCAAGACGATCAGGAGACTGGAGCATCTTCCTTATGAAGAAAGGTTGCGGGAACTGGAGCTGTTTACTCTAGAGGATACTGAGGCAGCATCTCATTAATATTTACAAGTATATAAATGGTAGGTGTCAGGAGGTTGGGATATCCCTTTTTTCTATTGTATCTAGCTATAGGACAAGAGGTAATGGGATGAAGTTGGAACATGAAAAATTCTATTTAAACATAAGAAGAAACTATTTTACTATGAGGGTGAGGGAACCCTGGCACAGGCTGCCCAGGGAGGGTGTGGAGTCACCTTCTTTGGAGGTCTTCAAGACCCACCTGAATGTGCTCCTGTGCGATCTGATCTAGATGGACCTGATTCTGCAGGAAAGTTGGACTAGGTGATCTCTAAAGGTCCCTTCCAACCCCTACCATTCTATGATTCTATTTAGTAAACCAGTGGGCCTCCGCTGCTTCTGGACAGGAATTGATTTTCCATGGCATGATTTTCAAGAAGGGCCCTTTCTTTGTCGTCTGACAGAGACCAAAGCTACCAACAGATGACACCTACAAGATATATGATTTAGTTTGAGATCTATCCAATGCCTTGTTAATCTCTTCTCCTGAAACTTATCCACTGTGATTTCTATGCAATATTTTAGAAGTTTAAAGCAGATACGGTGAGTTATCTGTGAGGGATTTTTTTGTTCCAAAGTATAAACTGGGGATGAGTGTGGAGAAAAAACTTTCTTTCTCTAGTGCTCTGTTTTCTTACTGAATTCACAGGGAACAGCAGACATTCAGAAATTCTAAAAACAAACCTCTGTTATTTAAGCCACTTAAACTGTTGCAACTCTGAATGTTGATGTCAAAGTACATTAATTCAAATTAGCAGCATAAGTTGTACATTTTGGAGTTCTACCTAAGAGAGCCTTTAAGGTCTATTTTTCCTATGGATTCCTCAGATGCTAACGATTACAGTTTACTTTCCTGTAAAGCAGTCTATGAATAGAACAGGAATGAGGAGAGCTTGACAAGAAACAGAAGTATGCAATACAAAACACCAAAATGCTCACATTTTCCTTCAACTTTTTTCCCCTACTCTAGAAAGAAGAATTCTGAATCCATTACCCACAGCACTTTATAAGCCTGTCTATAAGTGCAGTTGTTCCTTCATTTAGGACAAAGAAGAAAGATTTACTTTTTTTTTCCCCTAGATATAACCATAAATCTCAGCAGAAGGCATCAGTTGCAGTTCTTTGTGCTACAAGGCATTTTTGCATTGAAGTTATCTGAGCAGATGAGGGAAGTGATTTGGGACATAGTTGTGCCCTGTGATGAAACTCTTGTTTTTTAGAGCTCTGAAGACGTCCTTGCAGGGCATGTGAACCAGTAAGACACATCACTCTTCTGTTGATTCTTTAAGGAAGCATTTCTTCACTGTGAGGGTGAGGGAGCACTGGAACAGGCTGCCCAGATGGGTTGTGGAGTCTCCTTCTCTGGGTACATTCAAAACCCACCTGGACAAGTTCCTGTGTGACCTACTCTAGGTGGCCTACTTTGGCAGCGGGATTGGACTAGATGATCCTTCGAGGTCCCTTCCAACCCTTAAGATTCTATGATTTTATTTGGTGTTTCTTCTTTAGAAGATGTTACCATCTATTCATTTTTCCTAAAGAAAAAATAAAGATGCAAGGCATGAAATTATTTGAGTTTTGATGTCCACACCTATTATACAGTGCTGTGGTCAGCTTCAATAGAAGTAGAACTGTTATAACTGCACTATTCTGTGAAAGAAAGGTAACCCTCCTTTAAGATCTACATACAGGAACAAAAAAGCACGGCTGTACTAAAGAAATAATGACATACAAATTAACCAAACCAACACAGTTAGAGGACAGGTTCCACATAGTAATTTTGTCTCTTGGAAATTCACTTGAGTGTTGAGGAAACTAAAACATCACATGATGTGGGTACTAATGCCACAGAGAAAATGAGACTGGGACAGATGCATAGACTCTGAACAACCAGAGGTAAAATCCATAAATAGGCACCCAGTAAGCCAGTTGCTATGTCCAAACATCCTTCCTCAATAAAAAGCAAAAGTTTAAGATGCAGTACATTACTAAGGACAATCCTACTGCATTCTCTGTCCTGGGAAGTTGCTATGGGATCACTTTAACTACAAATGGCTTTTTAGNGAGGAGAGCTTGACAAGAAACAGAAGTATGCAATACAAAACACCAAAATGCTCACATTTTCCTTCAACTTTTTTCCCCTACTCTAGAAAGAAGAATTCTGAATCCATTACCCACAGCACTTTATAAGCCTGTCTATAAGTGCAGTTGTTCCTTCATTTAGGACAAAGAAGAAAGATTTACTTTTTTTTTCCCCTAGATATAACCATAAATCTCAGCAGAAGGCATCAGTTGCAGTTCTTTGTGCTACAAGGCATTTTTGCATTGAAGTTATCTGAGCAGATGAGGGAAGTGATTTGGGACATAGTTGTGCCCTGTGATGAAACTCTTGTTTTTTAGAGCTCTGAAGACGTCCTTGCAGGGCATGTGAACCAGTAAGACACATCACTCTTCTGTTGATTCTTTAAGGAAGCATTTCTTCACTGTGAGGGTGAGGGAGCACTGGAACAGGCTGCCCAGATGGGTTGTGGAGTCTCCTTCTCTGGGTACATTCAAAACCCACCTGGACAAGTTCCTGTGTGACCTACTCTAGGTGGCCTACTTTGGCAGCGGGATTGGACTAGATGATCCTTCGAGGTCCCTTCCAACCCTTAAGATTCTATGATTTTATTTGGTGTTTCTTCTTTAGAAGATGTTACCATCTATTCATTTTTCCTAAAGAAAAAATAAAGATGCAAGGCATGAAATTATTTGAGTTTTGATGTCCACACCTATTATACAGTGCTGTGGTCAGCTTCAATAGAAGTAGAACTGTTATAACTGCACTATTCTGTGAAAGAAAGGTAACCCTCCTTTAAGATCTACATACAGGAACAAAAAAGCACGGCTGTACTAAAGAAATAATGACATACAAATTAACCAAACCAACACAGTTAGAGGACAGGTTCCACATAGTAATTTTGTCTCTTGGAAATTCACTTGAGTGTTGAGGAAACTAAAACATCACATGATGTGGGTACTAATGCCACAGAGAAAATGAGACTGGGACAGATGCATAGACTCTGAACAACCAGAGGTAAAATCCATAAATAGGCACCCAGTAAGCCAGTTGCTATGTCCAAACATCCTTCCTCAATAAAAAGCAAAAGTTTAAGATGCAGTACATTACTAAGGACAATCCTACTGCATTCTCTGTCCTGGGAAGTTGCTATGGGATCACTTTAACTACAAATGGCTTTTTAGTGCAAGACATTATCCTCACACAGAGATGTCCAAAAAGAAAGTGGAAGGAAATATTTGTTCAGCCACTTAGATTATCTGTATGTTTGATAAGAAAAACAGTTCTGCTGTCCTTCACATAAATAAATAACCAACCTGATCTGGTGTCTAAAATTTTGTCAAATTATAACTATTTTGAGGAAGGTGATGCATTATCTAAAAATATAAAATAAATGGCATTTTATGTTAATGAGACATAAAAAGGTAATTGAAGACAATTAAAATTAAATGTAAAAAATAATTTGGGAAGGTTGATTCAATCAGAATGACATCGAAAAGCCCATTGCTCTATCTTGAGTTAAGTAAGCATGCTGTCACCGTAAAAGACTGGTTTTAATTTGCTCAAACTCCACTGAGATTATTTATATTCCAATACTTCTGGCAAACACATTTAAGAAAGTTAATTATCTTTCCTGAAAGACACAACAGATTTTCATTGACTGAACGGAGGTGCAGAGTAGCTACATATATGTTCAATAACTTTGAACAGACTATTTAAATTGCACATTCTAATTAAGCACCCCCAACCTAAATCAGAATACACACCTACTAGTTTAAAAAGAGCCTTTTAATTTTTTTTTTTCTAATCTTGTGTTTTCCATTCACAGATTAGTTCTGGAGGAAATTATTTATGGGATGGAATGTGTGGGATGAACTGAGAGCCATAGTGACCCCACAGGAACAACTACTTTGTTGTAGTTTGCTGCCCCTTCAGCCACACCAATGCAACTCTTTACAAGAAGGGCATTTTTGCTCTGTGGTTTTTTTTTTTTTTTAAATGTAGATCATTTCAGTAATTCAGCTCACTGAATAGCCCCACATGCTGTTTCTCTTGTGCAAGGAGGGTGAGATTTCTCAACAGCTTAAACCAATCTAAACCAGCTTTGCTACCATCCATCCTTCCTTCCTCCCTCCCTCTCTCCCTTTTCTCTTGCAATCTCCACCCCTTTTATGCTGGCACTGATGGTTGCCAGTGACTCAGAGCTGATTCAAAGGGCTTAACAGAAAACTATTAGGGCTTTCTATACAGTTTCCTGGCATTCTCAGTGCTAGAAGTAGTACAAGAGAGATGGTGAGTGATGGAGCCAGAGCAAAGTATTAAGATGAGACCATAGTTGTGCTGACTCAGATTAGTTTAATTTGTTACAGAAGTGCAACCTGAGGGTATGGTAAACTCTAGCTTTGGAGATACAAGGCGCCAGTGCAGAGAGGAGGACTGGAAACTTCTGAAGTCAGCTTTTCTGACAATGCCAATATCTTGAGTAATTTCAGCTACAGGGCTAAGACTGGCATAGGTGGAGCCTGTAAGTGCTCACAATGAATGTGTCCTGTCACAGATGGGTCTCTTGCATGTCCCTTGTCCCTGCACTGCCGATCACAGCAGCGCTGGGAGACTGTCCTCAGAAGAAAAACTCTACAGGCTGCATTCAGACAGTTTTTCTATTCTTTCCCTCTCTTAATTAAAAAAAAATAAAATTAAAGACACTACCTGTTATATCATTTTGCAAATTGGGTTGCTGCTTGTCTTTCTGCCCTTCTACTCATTGCATCTGCAGTGTATTAACAAGTATTAACAGCTAAGCCTATTACCTGGATTTTTCTTTGGGTGATTTCTCACTGGAATAATTTTTGTGCCTTTTGTGAGCAGAACTAGGGATCACAGTGAACATTGAGGATGCATATTCACCCTGTAAAAGGTATTCACATTCAAGCAGAGAAAATACAATCAAGACTGCAAAAATACTGTCATGTCTGGCTAGTGGAAGAGGACCACAGGTTCCTTTTACAGATAGAGGACTCTTAGAACCGAATCGTAATGAGGTTTCTAAAACCTCTTTTAAGAACCACATTTTAAACAGGGATTGCCCCATACACTGAATTTCTGCCTTTAGTGAATAGTGGTTTTAGAAGCATTTCAGGATCAGAAGGGATTCTCACAAATTTCCTAGGCAACTCATCAGGGACAAAATCAACAGTATCATGGAGGAATGCAGCTCCATACAAATTAATCTAAAAATGTAGGGAAGGAAAAAAAATATGGTACTTAAGTGAGTTGTTTGTTTTGGCAAGCATTTTGTTCTATGCAATTCCATAGGAGCTGCCAGAGAGTTTAGGGAAGGTTCAACATTTTTATTTCAATCCTTTTGGCCCACTTCAGAGGACAGTGCCCTGTGGGAAGTACTATGCATGCTTACTCAGAAAAAATGCCTGAAATATAACTGTATGCTCTGGCTGTTGAAACAAGAAGGAAGTAAGATTTAATTGCTGGCCATGACCAACTTAGATTGTAATAGTTAATGTGGAATTCCCGTCTCAGTAAAAATTTACTTCAGCATCTGTGTAACATTCAACAATAGAGGGAAATTGTGGAAACCAATGGCAGGATTTCCTTTAACAACTCACTTTTTTTCTTTCTTCCCTTAAATTCCTTTATTCTTGACTAGTAAAAAAATGTATACATTAGTAGCAGCTGTAATGAATGCAACTTCAGGCCTGAAAACACTTCAATCCATCAGCAAAGAGGTGTGGGAGCTGGGCATTCTACCGTCACACAGGAAGGAAGTTGTTGCCTTTGCTTTGAGTCATGAGAAGCAGCCAAGGAGGGAAACATCCATGCTTATATGGTGGATACAGTAGGGTCAAGCTCTAAAGTAAAGTTGTGTATAGAAGATACTATGATGCAAAGCTGCTCAGTCATCACTTTCCAGCAAACACCAATGCTTATCTATACTCACAATGAAACACTGAGATACAGTCTGTGTCTGCATTACCATGTGGTTGATTGTCATAGGAGCATATCTTCAGAGACAAAAATTTCTTCCTAAGGACCCAACTTTTCCACTTTCCTAATCATTAGAGATGATATTATTGCAGACTAGCTCTAGTCTGGCCCAATACATCAAAAGTGGTGTAAATGAAAGAGGAGCCTGTCTGGATCTTATTTTCTGATTTGAAAATTCCCCAGTTTGGTCCACATTGCAATATGGTCTTGGAGCGAACAAACCTCAGGGAGTGAGCATAACATGGCACTTGTTTCAGATACTCCTGATATAAACTAAAGTGATAATGCTGATGGTCTTATAGCAGTTGTTTTTCCTCTGCTTCACTAGTGAATGGGTTGCAAGATCAACATCCTGATAACAGGTAGAAAGGAGATATGCTGACCTGAGAAAGGACTTTCCAACAATGATCCTTAAAAGGATGGATCCTGTCACTCCTCCTGAGGTCACATCGGAAGGATGACTTCTGGGCAGGCGCTATGAGATCACAGCAAATCTACTGCTGAGAATGCCCAAGCTTGACACAAGCTCTCCATTACAAGCAAACACATCTGTGTGAGAGGGTATATAGTTTAACTACAGAACATAGCTCCAAGCTTTTTGAAATTTCTAAGAATGAAGGCTACAAACACTTTCACTAGACAACATAATGTTCAGAGCTGATGAAAATTTTCACCAGAAAAGAATACCATGTTCAGGGCTCTTTCTGTTTCTTTTATTTTCCAGAACATATTGTGGTGCATCACAGAACATACACACAATCAACCACATTCTGTTGCACAAGGAAGCTGAAGAATTTCAACTCAGCTTAGGGCTGGCTGCTTCTTTTTTACTGAGTTAGCAGCAGTTTCCAAAGAAAAATCTTTCAAGAGTTCAGAAAGACTACTGTGAAGAAAAAGGTCATATGCAATATTGTCTTTGAGCCACTGTCAAACGGCAATAGTGCCAAATCTATGGAAATGCAAGTCATTTATCTTCAAAAGACTACACAAGAAAGAGTGCTTTTTGTAGAAAACATGACAACACAATGTGGCAAATATCATAGGCTGTACAAAACATAATCAAACACCCAGAAATGTTATGAAACCATTGTTAGTGTTCTTGCTTGTACATACATAGGTAGAGAAAACCAAGAACTATGGATGCAACTCCAGCCTCAAAACATACAGTGATACTCAAAGACTTCTTTTAAAAGATTTGAGATTCTTATAGATTTAGTAATATGTGGGCCTAGATTATTATTAAAAATCCTTCCAAATCTGTATTTCCTGATTAAGTAAGCTCCTAAATTTGCTGGGCATTTTAAATTACATTTTTTTCTGTAATTTCTTTTCCACACAGATAATCAACTGACTAATTAAAATCAGGAAGTTAGATACTGTCATTATTTATTCATTAAATGCACATGAAGATTCAGATCTAAGTTCTTCGTACATCATACATTGACAAAAAAAATAAAAAGCAACAAACTCAAAACCAAGATCAATTGAATTTCATAAAAAAATCTCTTGATTTTGCTGGAGCTAAGATTTTCCTGTGGTCTAACAGCAGAAAGGGAAAAGACCATGTCTTTTATTATCTTACTGTGACAATCTCTTGGCATTTGACTCTCTTTTTAGTATCTAATATGTTTCAATCAGCTTGAATTTCTTTATCAGAAAAATTCTAATGTTAAGAGGAGTTGTTTATTACTATTGTTATTATTTTCATAAAAATCCATTTTGCAATGTCTATGAAATTGTGTCATGTTTCCCTGGCCTTTCAGATCTGAATGGTGCTACAGGAATCCTTGAATCATCATCCTCACTCATTTTAAACAACAAATCTTTCTCTGTAATGCTGCAGTTCTTGCTTTTGATCATTTCCAGAATTGATTGCTTCTGAAAATTTCCAAAGTGGCATTAAGTAACAAAAACACTGAACAGGTGGGTTCAGTATCTTTTGAAAGAAATATCTTTATGCCTTATCAATGTCAATCTTTCAAAGAGAACATCATGTTCTTGAGTTGGGAGGAAAAACACTGGGAAAACTAGCACAGTGGGACTAAAGCATGTGTATGAACACAAGCACACACCCACTGCTACACCATCCTCTGCACTCTAAATTTGATTAATGAAAGTTATTTTCTTGTATCTATCATCAAAGCTTCCATTAAAACTTATGTAAACTTCATCTTATGTAAAATTGGATGAAATCACAATCCATAGTCTCTTCAGCCTTCAAAGGTGCATGTGTGCATACACAAACACACACACAACACACATACTCCTTTCAAAACACCACCACCTTTCAAAATGTTTCTAGCTCATTGATCGCAGAGCAGATCCATAGATATCTCAAATCTGATATCATTGTACTTAAATTAGATACTTCATAAAAAGGCTTAGAATGAGCAAATGGGAACATGTGGCCCAATACTCCTCTCACATTCATATTAGTGCCAATTAAGATTAATACTGGATTAATTTTTTGACAAGTTGCAGAAGTTGTAGGATATAATTCAGTTTCTTGGAAACCCAAGGTTTTGCAAAGCTGTGTTTAGCCTAAAAAAAATAAACATTGTCATTTTGTCTGGCATTTTGCTCAGACAGAATTTTTGTTTTGAAACTATTTTTTTTTAATATTAAAAAGTGTCAGATAAATCAAAATTGGACCCAAACTTTGTGGGTTATTTCTTTGTCCTTTTTTGCCAATGGAAAAATCTTACATCAGGTTGTCAGTTTCATTTCCATAGTGATATAAACTAAAGGCAAACAGATAATTTGATATAGTGCCCAAGTCAGTTTAACGTCATCCTGACTGTACAAAAGTGATATTGCACTCCCTTTCCATGGGTCAGTTTTGCGTAAGTCCTAAAATAATGTAATATTTTCAGATTTTTTAGTTTCATATATCAGAAATTGCCTCCAGAAAATCTCATAAATTCTTTAAAGATTTCTTGCATAAATCAAAGGACATTAGAAGAAGCTTTGCAGAAAATTCATACTCATGAGCACTGATTAAAGACAATGAATTCCCACTTGCAGTGAGTACAATTTTCATTGCCTGAACAGCATGAAGTAGTAATATATACTCAGCTTATTCCTATTCACCTTCTCTTTAATTTTCCATCTTCCTTCCACAAAGGTTCAAAGGGATCTTAACATAAACTGTGAATCAAACCCTAAGTTATATTGCCATTTATGCTTGCAACAACCTTTCAATAATATGGTAATAAATGCTTTGTTGAAAACTGAGTTCAATGCACTTAGCCTATTGGCGTGCAATTCCACCTCTGGCACACTACCCAGTGTTTGACATTTGGCTAAAAGGGAGTTGAAATAGCAATCCTTGAGCTAACTCTTTTAGAGTTAAAATGACATTTCATTTTCTCTACTTGAGAACCAAAGCAGATGCATCTACTGAAAACTGCTAGCCATGAAGCCAGGTTTTGAGATGTACTCATCTCTACAACTACCCTACTACTGCGGACTTAGTTTATTCACCCTGTGTTGGCAACTTTCAGTCTTTTTCAGTATAAGCCTGGTTTGAATTGGTAACAAAAAAGTGAACTGCTGTGTGTACTTTTTTTTTTTTCCAGCTGAGCTTTTTAAAAACTTCAGAAGACTGTATTACTAAATCCTAGCCTTAAGATTTTTCCTCTTTAGCTTAAATTTCACTTCTGGTAAGAGAAAACTTTCACATATGGAGAGTTTGTTTACAGAAGGCTCACTGTGTTGGCATAGCCCTCAGAAATAATAATAATAATAAAATTTAAACAGGATCATGCATACGTTCAGCAACATACTTGGGAATCACACAGCATTCTTCATTCCTGAGGAGTTGTTAACATACAGAATCTATGTTACATGTACACATACATGCCCACTTTGCCCTGTTCAGTTCAAGAATACTATGATTATTTTCAGTATCTCTTGACAACCAAGACAGCGTGAAGGGACTAGAGAGCTGACCCAGTATTCTCTAAAGCAAACAGAAATCTTCCTACTCTTTGAAGGACTATTTATTTTTCTTTTTGCCTTTTTAATGTATTTGGAACTTTATCTTCCATGCTTAGTCTTTCCTGAAAGACAGACTTTTTAAGGGTTAAATAGCCCTTATAAAAAGTCCTTTGATTGTATTATTGTTGACTAATTATTTGTTTAGTTTGTGTACAGGAAAAATACTTTAAAATCTTCTCCATCTTTAAAAGGAAAGGTGAAGAAAGACCACAGTGCCAAGATGCTAGCTGACTCTTACCAGACAAAAATGCCAATTGATTATTGTCACACAGAAAAGTGACTGGGAAAAAGCAAGAGTGAAGTCATAAGGATGAGTTATGTCTTGTCAGCTCTCATAAGGAGAGAAAGGATGTTTCCAGACCACCACTGTTAACAAGTTCTCAGGCCTTTCCTGCATGCCGTGAAGGACTAGGTCATTGTGTTGAAGCTGCATTGCACTTCCTTCCCAAACCTGAGGCAGGAAACAGGAGCACAAGGGAACAAAAGAAGAAAGAAGTCCAGAGATAGTTCTGTTATAACCATATGTGATGCTGCAAAATATTTCCTTTTTCTTCCTCCATAAAAATATCTAAATTAAACTAAGCTACGAACCTGGATTAGAAGTGGTCTCCAGTCCTTGGAGTTGTCCTATTTTACTCCATATGCAAATTTTGTCATATGATTGGTATTGCTTATTATTTCCTTTCCTACACAAAAAAAAAGCCTGAGGTGCCAGACTAGTCAGCTAAGTAACAGGCACAGAGAGATTGCTAAGTTACCACAACCCCCTCCTGAATAGCTCCCTTTCATTTTAAAGGGCATTCAGCGGATCTATTACTACATTATTATTATTATTATTGCTTTTCTTCTCCTCTTTTACCCTGAGCAAAATGTTAACACTTGTTTTTTTTTCCTGGGAAGATAGCCACCATAGTCTAGCAACAGAAGATTGATAAGTCACTGTTATTGCTAAACCAAGAATGCTTGCACTTCAAGCCTCCATTGACCCCAGTAGGCTTTGTACTGAGACCTCTAGAAGAAACATGAGACCAAAGAGGTTTTCCAGTAATCACACTTATCCTTTCTTACTAGTGCAATAAGACACACTAAACATCAGTCATTATTATCCAAGAACCTTTTTAGATTTCCAAATATATTTTTCCCAAGTTAAATGCATATGTAAGCAGCTAAAGGATACAGTTTAGTAGTTCCTGACAGTATTAATCACCAAAACCCACAAAAAAAATACATTCATTCACACTTCCACTGAAATAGTCAAATGCTGAAATTTAAAAAGGATCTTTCAATAACAGGATTAAGAGAATTATGTCTGGGCTAATGCACACAGTAAAGGAAATTAAAAGAGGCTGCAAAGCAAAAGTAAGAGTAGAGTTGGCTTGTACTGAGGTCAGTGTCAAAATTCCTTTAAACTACAGTAAGACAAGACCAAGTCCCAACAGCCTGTATTCACTACAAAGCCAAGGGAGATATTAAAACATAAGTAAAGAAATAAGCAACAGCATAACAATTATTAACACTATGATGTTAGAAATCACACTTATTAGTATCTAAAATTCTTCTCCAAATGCACGTTTTAATTTGGTTTTAGAATTAGTAAGTATGTTATTAACACAGAGAAAAAAATTATGTTTTTAGTCTAATTGTGGGTTGGGTTTTTTTCTTTACAGCATACAGCTAGCATAAATGCATTCACATTTGTGTATATCTTTACCATGTGTGCCTGTAAAGAGGGAAGGGCCATAGTTACATGGGCAGGAAACAGAAAATGTTCCATATTCCAAGCTTATCCTTGCCTTCAAATCATTACAATGCCAGATTTTATCAGGAACACAGCTTTAAAAAAATTAAAGAGAGTTTCAGTTCCAGATGGAGTCTACAGTGATGTTACAAAGATAATATAAGGAACAAAAAGTGGAAACAGATGTGTCATTTTTGCAGAGATGGATTACATTAGAGTAAAACTCTCCAAATGTTATGTGAGTTGTGACATCTGCAGCAATATTTTCAGATCTGGGTAGATCTCTTCCCTTCCCTCTGTGGATTTCCTAGGTTGGAGGGTCATTTCTCTCTTTATAGTTTCATAGATCGTAAAGTACTATCTATACTGAGCCTCTCACAGGACTTCTCAGAATTTACATCAAAAACAGGCTTGCCCTGAAGTGCAATAGACATCCCATGACTGTATTTGCTAGCCATACCAATGAATCTTTTGTTACTAGACCAAAAAAATCAAACTTCTCAGAAGAGCCATCCTCTGAGTCCATTCAGAAAACTGTCACCGCTTTTGCACAGTCATTAGCTCCTCTGTTGTATTGCTGTAACTTTTTGTTCTTGGATGAAAGACTGTGTGAAATTAAATTATTCTCTCTCTTTGCATCACTACTCTTAGCCTTTCTTTTTGTATATCACAAACAAATTTTGTATTTTCTTTTGTATCAGTGAGGAAAATTTTACCAATGTAAAGGTCAAGAACAACCTGTCCTCTTGTGAATGACAGCTCCCTAAGATTCTTACAATTTGAGAACTCATGCTAAGGTTTTAATCTACACTATATTACTGATTGTCTGTTTGATGTCTTAGGAAAAACTTTTTTACTATGAGGGTTATTAAGCATTGGAAGCCCAGGGAGCTGGTGGAGTGACCATCCCTAGAGATATTCAAAAGATGCATAAATGAAGTGGTGGGGAATATGGTCTAGTTTAGTGATGGGCTTGGCAGTGTGAGGTTAGTGGTTGAACTCAAGGATCTTAAAGGTCTTTTCCAACCATAAAGATTCTATTATTCTATGACCAGAATGACACATGCCAAAACACTTTGGTGCCATTGTATTTATCAACGAAATTTATTTAATTTTTAAAAATAGGGCATCAAAAGGTGTTTTCCATAAACCTATGTTAATTGATGCTGACACTAGGACTCTTCATTTTTCATGTAAAAGTTCTTAAGCATCTTCTCACAATTGCTTCAGCTATTGGGGTCACCTTCTTGATCTTTTAAAATGTTGACATGAGATTAATATTTTCTGTAAATGAGAACAAATATTTAGAGGGAGGTTCATCAAGCTATCTGGTTTTAACACATACACTTTTCTCATGGTTTTGTGAGGAGTCACTTTTGCTTGGTAACAGGGGGAGGGGGTTTCAGTGCAAACCCAGTAAAGAGTTCTTGGTCTTTCTCCTGGCTCTTGGGTTCAGACCCACCCCCCGGTCCACCTGGGCCAATCTGGCACCTCTGCCATCGCTATTTAAGGACAGGAATTTGAAGTGCTTGGAAGGAGATGTAGGAGTCATACAAGATGGAAGTGACCATGAGGACTCCACAGTCACAGAAGGTGGAAGGAAGGAGTAGCTCCAGACCAGAGACCCCTTTGAAACCCGTGGTGAGAACACAGCCGTGTCCATGGAGGGCAATGGCAGGACTGAGAGCCAACAGTAGCTCTGTGTGAGTGCACCCAGACGGGCGAGAGACTGTGTGAGGAGGTGGCCATGGCACAGGACATGCTGGAGAGCCTGTGGGCCGCAGAGCAGACCCACAGGAAAGGCAGAAAGGAGCTGCAGCCTTTGGGATGAATGCACATCTGAGCAGCCCATGCAGGGCTGCTGGGTGTGTAAGGTACCCCATGGAGGAGCAGGGAGGATTATCAAGGAGCCCATCTGCCCTGAGAAGAGACAAATGGCAGAAGCCATCAGGAATAGACCGACTGAAACCCCCACTCCCTGCCCCCGGAGCCATTCATGGGGGGAGGAGAAAAAGATACTGAAATCAGGGCTCTGAGCCCAGGAAGAAGTTAGGGGTGGGGAGAATGTGGTCTTAAAGGGCTGATTGTGCTTTTCGTCATTGTACCACTCTGTGTTGGTTTGTGTTGGTTATGTTTTGAGGTTTATGGTTATGCTTTAGTTGATGGTGCATTAAATTATTTTCTGGTTTTTTTCCCTCTTTCTTTTACCAGCAAAACAATTGTAAGGTTTCTTAGTATATTTTAAAACTTTCCTCTAAACTCTAGAAAATATCTGCAGTTCACAAAATCACAGAATCTCAAGGGCTGGAAGGGACCTCAAAATACCATTTAGTCCAACCCCCCTGCCAGAGCAGGACCACCTAGAGTAGGTCACACATGAACTCATCCAGGCAGGTTTTGAATGTCTCCAAGAAGGAAACTCCATATCCCATCTGGGCAGTCTGTTCTGGTGCTCCATCACCCTCACAGTGAAGAAATTCTTCCTTGTGTTTCTTTGGAACCTCTTATGTTTCAGCTTGTACCCATTGCCCTTTGTCCTGTCATTGGACAATGCTGAGAAGAGCCTGGCTCCATCCTACTGACACCCGCTCTTTATGTATTTGTAAACATTAATGAGGTCACCCCTCAGTCTCCTCCAAGCTAAAGAGTCCCAAGTCCCTCAGCCTTTTATCAGAAGGGAGACGCTCCACTCCTTTCATCATCTTTGTGGCCCTGTACTGAACTCTCTCCAGCAGCTCCCTGTCCTTCTTGAACTGAGAGGCCCAGAACTGGACACAATATTCCAGATATGGTCTTATGAGGGCAGAGTAAAGGGGGAGAAGAACTTTTCTCAGGTTCCCACAGCCCTTCTAATACACCTCAGGATGCCATTGGCCTTCTTGGCCACGAGGGCACATTCCTGGCTCATGGTCATCCTGCTGTCCACCCAGACCCCCAGGTCCCTTTTCCCTACACTACTCTCTAAGAGTTCATTCCCCAACCTATACTGGTACTTGGGGGTTTTTCTTTCCCAGATGCAAGACTCTACACTTGCCCTTGTTGAATTTCATTAGATTCCTCCCTGTCCAACTCTCCAGTCTGTCCAGGTATCTTTTTGTGTGCTTGTTTTTTTTTTTACTTCAACAGGTGTTGAATGATTCCTACCGTCTGACTTGTACCACTACCAAATTTTCTATTCTTCCATTTTTATATAAATTTTCATTTTTCCTGTCTGGGGATGGGTTTGGCTTGGAGTTTGTTTGCTTGTTTGTTTGTTTGTTTTATATCTGCTTCCACTTTCCCTTGGACCCAGGATTTGATTTTGTTTTGTTTGGGTGGTATTTAGAAAAAAAAAAAAATATAGTCTTCTCTCTCAATTGTGGCTTTTGGAGCATTTGGTACAATATTCCTAAGCAGCTCCCAATTATCATTCACATTTTTCTGTTTAAATGCTTTCTCCCAAATGATTTCACTCTTAATTGTTTTCAGCTTTATAAAACTGCTTTTTTAAAACACTAATGGAGGGTAAAAACCTTTTTTTTATTGTTTTCACTAGTTTGAACACTGTTTAGCTTTCATTTACCTAATATAACATTGCTGAAGATATATACGTAAGCATTAACTACAGTATTAACACTGGGTTTAAATTTCCCTTTTATTTATCTAGGTAAAGTTCAGTAAAGAGCTCAGAATTCCAGAAAACACTTTCAGAATTAATAAATTGGTAAAAAGAACCCACTATTAGTTTTATAATGTTCAAAATTGGCATTTAAAGCACCAGCCATCATGGTCTGCCTTGTCACTTGGTGCTGCACTATTGTTACAAGAATAGAAAAATTAGAAACTGGGATTGACTCATAATTTGTTACAAGATAAGCAGATAAATCATCCTGCAAGGCTGGTCAGATCTTTTCAAGAGGTACACTCACCAGTGCACTTCAGATTTCCACCATTCTTCTGAGATATTCCTCAACTATCTTGACGTTTGCTGAACTAATTAGCTTGATGTTTGATGGATGTTTCGTGAAAAGGCATTTTCTCCTTAAAGAACTGGGGGTAATGTGGTTTGAGAGAGCAACATTATATCAGTTTCTGCATTCAAAAAAAAAAAAAATTAAAAGTTCATTTTTTTCAAAGTCTCTAAGGTTTGGAGTACTTCTGATTAGAAATTCAATAGCCAACTGTGCTCAATCTGAGTTGACAGATGCTTCAGTTTGATTAAAGAAGTGCAACTGCATAATACTTTTTTTAAGAATACATCCAATCCTAAATTTTCAATTCAGTGGTGACATAGGGAAAAATAAGAAACACTGACAAAGAATAGCATCCTTCTTTGTGTTTGCAATCAAAGCTAAATAGATTTGAAACTAATAGCCATTGCTGACTTGCTGGAAAAAGCACAGAAGTGTCTCCCAAGTGTTACATAATTCAATTATGGGCTTTGTTTAATGATTCAGAGCACAGTTTAGATCATTTTTCCAATGAGCTCCTTAACTAAATAATCACTATTCTCTTCTTAACAGGATTAAAAGATATGAAGTAACTCACATGAACTACAAGAGAATTAGCTGAGCAGTTACTTGAAGATATCCAGTGTGGAAGTCAGAAGTAATTTGTACGCCAAGATCAATTTCCTTACTATTGTAAGAGAGCTGGTGCTTCTGAAACATTTAATGACATTGAATTGAAAAACTGTCAAGATTATGCTGACAAATAGTTTTAACAAATTAATTGGAAGGAGTGAGGAGTGGTCACTTATGGGAGAAATGCCAAAACAAGTAGCCTTCAGGTTTAGTGACATATCAAAAGTGTTTCCAGACCTTTTAGGTATGTAGTTTGGATTCTCTTTTTGACATAATCAACTACATCTCTCAGTGTTGACGTGTTTGGCTGTGTCTGGTCAGTAACAAAGATCATGAGAGGACCTGGCTGGTTGGGAGAGGGAGAGTGTTTGTTTTACAGTGTAGGCATGGAAATATTTATTCTTCAGTGGCAAACACATTGATACATCAACCACTGTGTTCCTACAGTTGAGAAATATTTCAAGAATAAGAGCAGGCAGTCTGGTGAGCCACTTTAATTTTGTGTAGCAGAGGAAAGGTACAACATTTTTCAAAGCAGTTAGACTTCACTTATCAAGAAGTGAATGATTTAAACAGGTAAGCATGAAAGTTCAACAATTTATTTTCTCAGTTTGATGACTGATTTGAAGAAAACAAAGTAGTGTAGAGTGGTTAGAAATAATAACACTGTTTTGTCTGAAAGAAGAAAGTTTTCTAAAAGAGAGTGTCACAGACTGTAAAAAAGTTTGATTGAGAAAGTACTTCCTTTAAAATATCTGTAGTTAGAGCTTCAGAGACAAAAACTAGATTTAAGATTAACATTTTCTCCTAACAGCTCAACAATTAAAATAATGCCCACATCAATAGGAACTTCAGTTCGATTTATTTCAGAGTTTTAAATTTACATCACTTTGTTCTTTAATAAATGTTTGATAAAACAAGCTGCAGATTGATATTAGAGAAAGTATGTTCAATCTCTCATTGCTTTTGCTCACTGATATTAGAGAAAGTATGTTCAATCTCTCATTGCTTTTGCTCACTTCATATTAGAACATAAGACAATACCTGGAAATAATCACAGATGGGAAGTATGCTTTCCTACCTCCCAGGGCAATAGACCTGATTATCAGGCTGAAAAGAGGGGTTTTTTTCTGTGCTTCAAAAATATTTAAATAATTTGTGATAATGTGAAACACTATTAATAGAAGAGGACATTGTGTTTCAGGATACTTTAGAGAAGATCACTAGAGAACTCTTCCAAGTGCAGATTATCCAATTTATGTCCACAATGCTATTAAAGCTCTTTGGAGTTGAGAAGTGCTTAGGATCTAAATCTCCCACTTTTTGAAAAAGTCCTTTGACTTCTGGCTATTACTCAAGACAGCTCAACTCTCTTCTCCCAAACACACACATACATACTAATGTGTTAAAATGAATCCTACATGATTACTATGTGTTAGGAATCCTAGAAATCACACACCTAGAAACAAAACTTTTGAAGAACCAGGCAAGGGGCAGTCTAATCTCTCAGTAGAAGGCAGGCTACTAACAGGTGTTTAGTCAAACATGAGCTTCTGTTGCATATCCTGACATCAACTCAAGCAACCAAGAATGCCTTTTTGCCAGTCATCATTGGGAATTGTTGCACCAGATGTGCTCCCAAGGGCTGGATCAGACTTCTAGCTCACAATCCTTTTACCTGTGTACCCAAACTGCAACTTAGCTACTATTGCAAATCTCACCTATCATACATTTATCTAAAGCTTTGCAGTTATCAGAGCAACTTACTGGTCCTGCAAGCATATATGAGAAAGACCAAGGAAAATCATTCAATATTCTCCCAGGCTTCTGCTGGATTTGCACACAACAGCTGTCCACTGGAGCTCCATCTTATGCTGAGTCTCACCAGTACTGAGGCCAAGTGTAATGGTTGACAATCTTCTCTTCCTCCAACATGTACATTATTAATAACATCTCAAGAGTTGTGTTTTACACTGTCCATTTCCATTTTATAGCATTACAGTCAGTCCCTAGTCATCTGGCAAATTATCTTCCTTCCCTAGCAGCTGTATGCTGAAAGGTGGTAACTTAGTACCTTTGAAAATCTCAGATTTTCAAGAAAGAGGATACTCTTAAGTATATTGTGAGGTTCTTGTCACCTCCTCAGAAATAAGAGCAGGCGTATGATTAAGGACGGGAGAGATGATAGGGGAGGAAAGGCAACCGAGACATTCAATGATGGAGAGATAAAAAGAACAAAAGAAAAAAAGTAAACATACATAAAGTCATATATATAAGAAAACAAAAATTGAAACCAATAATAAAACAAAACAAACTAAAATTAGAAGTAAGACTCAAAGAAAAGAGCAACAAAGTATAAGAAACCATTCAAGCAACCACAGTTTTAAGTCAGGCTGAAATTAAAAATGGATGAAAAAAGCTTTTTTCAGTTAAATAGTAATGTTTAGAAAATGTTTTTCTTGGGAAAAATACATTATGAAGCTATTTATTTTTATTGTCTTTAAAAGCTGTGTTTTTCTTCTTTTTTTTCTTTTGTTAATAAAAAAACACTATCAAAAGGTATTACAGTTTTTTCTGTTGATGCAGAAAACATTATTAGCTCCAGTGAAGTGAATGGCAAAACTGTTTATGATCATTTCAGTACAGGAATGTCATCCATGCTTTTACAAAAGGTACAAGCAGAATATTTCCAACCTTGTCAGGCCACTAGAACTTGAAAAGTTATGACAAAGGGGAAAAAAATACGACATTAAAATAGTTTAATTAGGAGGCCCTGACGGATTGTGTCAGCTCTTCTATTCAAAATCTAATCTGGCATAAATCTGAAGCAGACATGCATGGAGTAATAATGATTAGGAGAAAATATAAAGCACATACTCTTCTCATTTCATTCTTATTTATATATTGTTATATGACTCAGCTGGCTCTTGAACAAATTGGGCAGTGGGAGAGATTTTAGAGAAGTTTCCATTCAATTGAATGGCAGCAGTTTCCAAGAATAAAGAGGAAAATGCGGATTATTTACAAAAACTCCACTTCTTCAAAGTGGCAGAATATGTCTATGAGAAAAAGCATTTATGGTGAATATATTTAAAAGAATGAAGCTTTGCAATTGAAAAAGCCTCCCCTCTAAACAAATAAGACATATAGGAGATCTCTTTCGTCTACTGGTAATGGATAGAGACAGCGATGCAGTGTCACAGCTGCCCCTTTCCCAGTGCTAGTGACAGCAGTAATGTTCCTGATGAAAATGAAATTTCCCTGGGTTCACATAGTGTCCAAAAACCAAATAGGAAGGGACAGTGTCAATGAGTTTTTTAATAATCATAGGAATGCTGAGGAGATTGTCAGGGAAATGAGAGTTGAGGGGAGACAGATTGTATTGAAGACAGAAGGTAGTGTATCGAAATTCTGGCATCAAGGGCAAAACTACTCCTGGCATCTGCAGAGCCAGGAGCTCACCCTCAGCAAGTAAAGCAGTGACTGCAAAACTTACTAAGGGAGCAAATCATTTCCACATCAGAAATAATTCTGTCAAGGAATCACTCCCCTCGATAAAACTGTTACAGTCATATAAACACAAATATTCTCATTGTCTACTAATGGTGATGTAAACTAAGTTTAAAATTACCATGAGAAAGAAGCTTCTGAAATTATGGGATGCTTGATATGGCAGCATGTCACCTTGTGACAGAAGGCACAAGGCTTCTTCCTAAATTGAATAATCTGAAACAAATTTCAGAGCACAACAGAAGTATGTCAATTTGGCATATCAAGGGAGTCTCTGTGGAAAACCTCCCTAATTCCCCAGGGACCAAAACCAGTGAGGGTCTTCCTAGGATCTAACACAATTGAATAACATATCTGTGGCTGGCCTTCGTCAGAATACATCTGTTAACCGTCTTATTTTACCTAGTAACAGGAGTAATTTTACCACTGAAATAAAATATTAGGAACATTAGCAACTCAGAATTATCCTGAGTGAAAAGCTTACATCCTAGCTTCCAAAAAGCTAAAATCTACCCCAGCTTCTTCCCTCGCCTCTCATTTTCCTCTACTGAAAAGTGACAGTGATTGATGTCTTCTCCCACCCAAAGTATGCTGTGGTTATTGCTCCTTATGGTTAGAATTAAGCTAACAGCCCAGCTCAAACACTCACCCATTTAGATGAAGTATTTATTAGCCACGAATCCCTCTGTTCTTGCACCACCTCAAAGTTTTGTGTACGTCACTGAGGAACACAAAGGGAAGGATCCTGGCATTCAGTTGGAGGCTCCAGTATCAAACCCACTAACAAGGCAAGCAGGCATGGAACGGCTCCGAAGGCCCAGATGCTTAAACCATATGAAGCTGCAGGAGAAAATGAAGAGCAGCTGAATTACAAAGGAGGGAAGGATACAGTGTTTGTCTATGGTTACACTACTGTAAACTTTGAAATCTGTATTATGGAATCCATTAGAGAACCTGTAACTTTGATTTAAAAGTTACAGTTGTAAGATTCTTACTTCGCCACTATTTATGGTATAATGAGAAAATATGTTACTAGAATCCCACAAACTAAATAGATGGATTTCATTAAAACTATCCTTATGAAGAGTAAAATGGAAGGGAAAAGGAAATAGCAATTTTTATTTGATGCCAATTTATTTTCACAGAGCACTTTGCACAGCAGAAACCTAGGAAGATGAAAGACAGGGAACATTTTCCTTTTCTTCCATAGCACAGTGGAGCTTTTTAATGGTATTTGAAGGGCGGAAATGACCTACTTCCAGTTGCTTCTATATTAAGAATCTGGCTACATATCCAAGGCTTGCCTGAAGAATCAAAGCAATGTACAAAATCAGATCAGGATTGATTTGTCAACACATTGGTTAAATAAAAAAATTGTTGCTAAAGAACGTGCTGTAAAAACGAGTACTTGAAAGTCTGCCCTAGTAGGGTCCTTCAGGGACATAATTCAGATGTTCATACTGCCTCCCTCCCTGCTCCCTCCTGCAGTGCCTTCTTCACTCTGATGGTTGTCCTACAGAAGAAGAAATCACCGGAGCATCGTGGCTTTGTGCCTTTCTTTCAGGTCAACATTTCACTCCGAAGGACTCACAAACCAAATCTGCACAAAGTGAAGCCAGGCCTGTTGTGGTCACTGCATTTTTTATGGTCATACCCTTCTCATTGGTCTTAAAAGAGTCCTGGGAGGTCATCCATCCACCTCTGCTCCAAAATTGCTCCTTGCTACAGTGTTTTTTCACAGACTCAGCTCTTCCAGGAAGACTATTGTGATCAGAGCAAAGTGACTGTCCTATCTTATGGACTCAGTTTGAAAACAGCATCAGGTGAAGAAGATTAGTGGAGGGCTGAAGGTCTCATCTCCTTACTGATAAACCAGCATTGCACCAATGTCTGCACAGGACATGCAGCGGAAAGGCTGCTCTTTATTCCTTTCCCCTCAAGAACACTATGTGGTGGTTTATGCTTGTGATGTCCTAAGACATGTGAAAGGCCACATAACATCACTTCTGGAGCTGCACCCAGCCCAAGTAGAGTGCGGGTGACAGAGGAATGGATAAGTCAGTATTTGCATACCATTATCTCATGGAGATACAGGAAGGACACAGGGCCTCCTGAACTATTATCTCCAGTCTTGTGTTGTAATTAAGAACATGATACAGTCTATCGTTAGTTTTACAGTAAATAGAGGGAATTCTCTTCCAAAATTCCATCTCACTTTCCATCTCAAATGGCTGCTTCCCTTCTAATAGTTCCACTGTCACTTTCCTGCACCCTAGATTATGTTTCTGGCATGCTACAGCTGGTTTCCCCACATACAATAGTGCTTTTCCACTTCCAGATCACACTCAACACTTCCCAAGGCAAAAGAACAGAGTTGAGTGCAGCCTTCTAGGCAAATGCTTAGCAAGACTCAGATCAGAACTGCTAAAGCTCTTTTGGGTTCACTGGAAACAACCCTTCTCTTTGATTCTAGGCCATATTTACATTTTTCAATAACACACTGTATCAGTAGCCCATTAGTCACCACCATAACTCAAGATTTTTTTCTCTTCACTTGTTACCTACCAATGCACTTCTGGCTTACTGTTCCTATGCACGAGCCTTTGCATTTCACTTTAATCTGTATGTCCTCTTCAGATAGCTGGAACCCTCACTCTCATCCACCCTTGCAGCACTACATTCCAGTCCTTATCCACATCAGCAACATTTCCCTAATCCGTGTCACCTACTCATTTCACAAAGACCTCCAGCGCATCATGCTGAGATCCACAGCCCAGCAGAAGCTGAAGTCTGCAAACAAACCACACCTCACTAAACACCTGGGGGAAAAAAAAAAATCATATTTGCAGCCTTTCTTTATGAAGTTGCATTCACTGGTGCACACATATGCTTCTCAGATGTACTCCCGTGTGCAGACACAGAATACAAGGCTTTAAAACTGATCAGTGGTTTTAGTAATTTCATACTCTTAGTTGTTACATTAATGCCTGAGCAGCAGAATTTGTTTTGGGATGGTGTGTTCTCAGACAGACTGTATATTCAAATTATGAAGAAACTGTGATGCTAACATTTCTTGTTCCTATTCTAATGTTTTTAACTGTTGATGTTGATTTAGTAGGAGTTAAATAATCATTTCAAGAAAATAAGAGCCATCAAGTCCTTTTCACTCATTTATTTTTAAAGCTGGACGTTTTGGCTATCACTGCCTTACAGTGACACCTTCTGGAAAATCTAGAAGGAGAGGGAAAACTGCTCCATAGACGAACAGAGCATGTGAGTAACAAGCATGAATCTGTCCTGACCAACTTTGGGGCAATCATTCCTGGCAGACTTCTGAAGTTAAAATACCTGTGCAGCATTGTTATAGTCGTCCTACAACTTCTGCTCTTTTTAAGAAAATTAATCTATTTCTAAATCATTAATCTGGTCATGTTTGGCTTATTCCATAAAAGAATACTCAATTGTAGAGTGGTAGTAGTATCACATTCTACTTAACATCTCACAGAGGTAAAACCAAATCAAAGAAACTATTTTTACTAGACAAAATTGTTTTCCGTTTCAAATCCTTTTTAAAGATATTGTTGTATGTTGAGAGGAATACTTGCATTAATCCTGTAAGTCTTTAAGGGATAATAGTGGTCAAAGCACATAGACTTCTAGCTTGGTTAGGCAGGTGGAGCAAGGGGGAAAAAACCCCTCAGAATCTATTTGATTGAAGTATAGCAGAAGATGTGAAAATACGTGTTCCATTTCTAGTCAACAGTTCAGTTGCAAACAATCCCGTTGTGGCACAGCTCCCAGTTTTGTTTGCTGCTCCCTCAGTTTTTAACTCAGAAGGGAGTTACGCCAGCATCAAAGGTAGTTTCTGAGGCTGCTTGCTATGTTCTGTTCTGTCTCACTAAACTTACAAACAAAGAGGGCTTTGAGGTTTGTTGTCATTTAAACAAACACAAGTTTTACAAGTGACGTGTGGGATATGTGGATGGCCACGTTCAGTTCATTAGCAACGCTAAGCTGAAGAGTATCTTGTGCAGCCGTACTGTGGATAGAGTTTATCACAAAAAGTTGAAATCTAACCAAAAGCAGAGCCGTTAGGCCCCCATAAAGAGTATGGTGGGGTGATTTTCCAAATTCTCAGCTACAGACATCACAAGTAAGAGCTCCAAAATATCTCAACATCCTCACTCACATTGTTGATGATGACCCCAGTGCCACGAGTCTTCATCCATTTGTATAACAGAGCTAGCTGTAAATTTCCAGCTTGTTAGTATACGTAAGCATGAAATCAGCACAACCATCATGATTTAAACCAGATGAGGGTCTGACCTTTAGTTTGGACTCAGAATCATGTGGGAAAGGAAATTGTATTACATGGGAACCATTAACCATTATTAGTCAGGTGAGCTCAACTGTACTTATGGAGGGCTGAGGAACCTTGTGTCCAACTCTACCAGGCTAGCTGGCACAGACTCAGCCCCAAGCACAGCACACAGTGTGCTGCTACCACCAAGCCCTCACCTCTGAGACACAGGGCAGGCTAGCACCAGCGTGACAAACCCTGATCTGGTCTGCCACTTAGGCAGATAGGCTCTGTCTGAATGTACATGTTGAGAGGACATCCTGGACTTCGAATTTCCAGATCAGTTTAGGCTGCACAATTGGCACATCTGGTTCCAACGTGGAACTGGCACAAACCTGCATTCATTCTCAAAAGACTTAAAATCATCTCAGTGCTGCCAGCAAGAGAGGACGTTTTTCTTCAGGAGTCTGCTGAATTCATAACAGAGATCTTACTGATGTTTATTATCCTAATTAGTCATTTCTTTCCAAAGTTTTACACTATCCTTTGTGTTTTGGTAGTTCCTTTTTCTGCTTCAGTCTAAAAAAGGACTTTACTGGCCTCAAAAATAGATTGTACTTACATCACAAAAAGGAGTCAGGGAGACTTTACTATGCAGACACAGCTTCCAGAAGAGGAGAAAAAAAACATAGGGCAATAATAAAAAAAAAAAAAAGATCTCCTATAATCAGAGTTGATCACAAATCTGGCCTAAAAGCAATGACATTTCCAGACTTGTCCCAGAAGGTGAGGTCCTCAGCTGACAAGCCCCCAGCAGCTAGGGGTTTCAGAAACATCAGGTACTGTCGGATTTGCAATAAGGCAAAGAATAGTCAACCCTGATTTTTTTTTTCTATATAAATCTAATTTTATTAAGTCTATGTTGTTATTCTAAAGGCTCTCTTGTAAAAACTCACTACAAAGCAGGTGAGGAGGCTGGGTGTAACAGACATGGTATAGAGGGTAGAAGGAAGATGGAAGGAAATACAGTGTACTCATTAGAACTCAGAGAGGCCAGAAGGGTAAGAAGAAGCAACAGGAATGATGTGAAGCTCCTCACTAAAATTTAAATGACTAGCCCAGTCATTTAAATGAAAGGAGTTTAGAGCTGGAATGCAAGCAGATGGCTCTTAGAATTTTACTTTTTGAAAAAAAAAGTAACCAGATCTGTCACAACAAGCTCAGACTATATTTTGAAGACCTGCAATAGCTGCCCTCACTGAGACTCTAGAAACATCACTGCAATAGAAGTGTTACAGAAACTGAAAGACAAGGCTTTTGCAAAGAACACCTTAAGACAGAGACTATGAGTTTTTCTTTTTTCCTCAAGATTTGCTGAATGTCAAGTAAAAACTATTCCAGATACAAGAGGTGCCATGTAATTTTTTTCACCAATAACTGAGAGTCACATAGCTATAATAAGAAGTTTATCTCAGCATAGATGTAAACTATTAGTCTTGAAATCACAAAATTAAAGACGAAAGGAGAGAGAGCGACACTGAGAGAAAGGGAGAAAGCATGTGTATTTGTGAAAGGACACAACATACTGACTGGTATTGCTCAGTGAAGGACATGGAGCCTTCTATAATGTGTATATAGCTCCTATAAACTGTCATAAAATAT
This sequence comes from Urocolius indicus, assembly GCA_013401255.1. NCBI lineage: Eukaryota > Metazoa > Chordata > Aves > Coliiformes > Coliidae > Urocolius > Urocolius indicus. The sequence continues at coordinate 6,482 of WBNH01011752.1, read as the reverse complement.
GTAAATGCAAGTTTATTTTCAATTCAAGAAGCAATCTTTAAGAAGTAATCTTTTACTGTAGTAGTAATCCATATTAATTTACTACAACAATAACAGAAGTCAGTTTGCCAGTTGGTGTTTTGCTTTTAGTATAAGGCTTGAAATGGAAACTGTGGCCTTGCTGAAAACTGTGAAATTCCAGTAAATGGGATTAGTCATCCTTTTGTGTGCCCCAGTTCCACATATCAAATAACAAGCAGTGACATCCTCAGCTACCAAGTGGAAGCAAACATACTTCAAAAAGGGGGAAAAAAAAGCCACAGAGAAGATGAGTAACATTTGACATTTTCATGTCCGGAATTTCTGTAAATGTCTCTCTCCCAGAGGAGAAATATCTTCCAAAATATTTAGTTCCTTGCGGTATTTCTCTTTGATACAGTACTGTGAAATCAAGATGGGCAAAACCCTTAAGGAAAACATCTTAATGTTTAATTAACTCTTTGCAACCTGGGATGGTTTAAGGCATTGCCAATCAAGATTAGTGTTGCAAATGGCAAAGGGGAATGGATTTCAATCTAAAGGATTTCTGGTGGTTATGGAGAACTTCACCGCCTGCTCTCTCCTCATCTATCCTCATGCCCTGAGCCTTTTAATTTCATCCTCAAGAGAAAAATTCCAGTGACCAAGTCGATACTGATTGCACAAACGTTGTATGCCTAATGTCTTTGGCTTTGATGGAATATGAATTGCATTAGCCTTTAGAAAGGACTAATATTTCCATCCTAGAGCTCCCCGTCCCCAGTGGAAATGCTATATATTCATTTTCTGCAAATCTTGGTCATACAGTATATTGAGTCAAAGCCTGATGCATTCTGCTGCTTGTGCAAGCAGTGCAACCATATAGAAAAGGTTACATATGTAAGTTTCTGAGTTAATTGTCTGTGGCTATTGAGTAAAGCACCCAGCTTTCATAAGATTTCAGCATACTGAATGGATCTTAAACAGATTCCAGTGCAAACAGGCTGCCAAGCATGTTGTATAACAAGGTTTATTATTCTGATCCATAGTCAAATTACAGGACAATAAAAATACACTTTAAAAACATAGTTACAAATTTTAGCAATTGGCTCAAAATGAAATGAACTGTAGCAAACCCAACTCCTTGCAACTGTTTGGTGCTTGTTTTAAATTCTAACTTCATGCCATGGATCAGAAATAAAAATCCCAATATAATACATCCATGAAATCCTCACAAATACTGGTAACTCCACAGCACTGGGAACACTCTAAGTCATTTCTCTCTGTCTTGCAAGAAAGCCATGTTCCACAGCAATCCCACTCTTCGTCCCTGAATGCCTTCCCATGGTAACATTGATATCCAAGTCAGAATGGGAGAGCTCCGACCTCCAGGACACCCATGATCTGTTCCTAAGTGGACAACTGAAGTTCTGAGATTGTTTTCTCTTCTGCAAAGGCAGGATATTGCCATCTTCTTGTCCTGACCAACTGACCCAACAGAGCATTTTACAGGTGAACAGATCAAAGTCCTCACAAAACCATCTTGCTCCACTTTTCTTGGCCACCTGCAGCCACAACAGTAGGTTTACATTTCAGAATATTTTATTTTAAATAGCAGTCCCAGAAGAGAGATAAACCTTTCTTTATCGGTGATATAGACATTAGTTACATTACATTCTTATTAGGAAGGATTAAAATATACATGAGTGACTTACTCTAGGGTGGCAGGGGTGTTGGACTACATGATCTTCCGAGGTCCCTTCCAACCCTTAAGATTCTGTGATTCTGTGAGATGAAGGAAAGTATCCATACTACACAAGGAGGCAATTCTTTGTACATTACATATGAGCATTTTGTCGAGTTCTGGTTGAAATCCATAGTATTTCAATGCTTGGTTTTCAGAAGTATAGCTTGTTTGACAGCTGCTCTTTCCAAAAGATTAGTAAGCTGAATGAGGAAAATTAAAATATCCCTCACTGCATTCACTCACAGACCATGCCTAGCAATACCTATGGAAGAAAGGCAATACCTATGGAAGAAAGGGCAGTTGACACGAGCTGGAGAAAGCGCCCTCTACAACAGTAGGAAAAGGCTGTGTTATCCAGGATCAGTAATTACAGCAGCTAGAGCAGAGGGAGCACACACGTGTTGCACAAAGCCTAGCAAACCCAAGGGGGCTGCAGGCAGAGCTGGCAGTGATGCCAGCAGAAAATCTCTAAAGCTCTCGAAATTTTCCTTTTAAGCTACAGCTGGCTGCCAACTGTGTAACAGCTACAGAGAAGAGGACAGGGAAATGTTACCATTTAACAGTATTTAGCTTTGGTACAAATAATTTCAGGGAGAAATGCAGGAAGAAAGAAAATTCATTAAACATATATTGCCCTCACCCTATTTTAAAAGGAAATAAGAGAACCAGAGGCAAATGACATGGCAATTTACAAACACTAAGTTTCTCTAACAGCTGAAAGTCCAGCAATACCAAAACAGCACAGATTATATCATTTGCTAGATGGGAAAAGGACTGGAGTTTAACTGCTTCACAAATATCCAGAGGAGACTATTCAAAGACTACAAAATATAAAGGAATGAATCTCAGATATTTTGACATTTAAAGAAAGCAAAGGCACTCAAACAGATGACTCAATGTATGATTACCACATGAGACACAAGCTCTATGTACATTGCTCTGCTCATAGCATCCGCTGATGAGAAGATGTATCATCTATTAAGCTAAAATGGACCACAGAAAAGTGGCTTCTGGGAAAGAGTTTCCAGTAATGACACACAGACCACATAGTTTGACACAGAGCAGACCCCCACAGAATAAAAATCAGCATCAGAGCTTCATGGTCCCGTAGGCTGTCAGCTAAAGAAAGCTGATAGGTATGACACAGAAGAAAAAACTCAAACTAGTATGTTGCTGGTTTTCTAAACATACTGGTATGGGAGATTTAAACTCACAGGCTGATTGTTTCCTCATTAGAACAATGCTACTGCACTATTTGCAGACTAAGTTACTACTGAGAATATGCACTATGTCCCCAATCTGGCTCTTAATAAGATCATATTGACACACACTCCACCAGATGGAATGCATTAAACATTAAGTACAAAAGTTGTTTTTGTTTTTAGAAGTCTATGTAACTTCACACACACACAAAATAATGTCCCTCAGACTATATATTAATCATGTTTACTGATCTCTGAAGAGTATTAGCACACTTTGAAGTTAGCCTACTGTGCCAAGCCTCTGTCAGTTGAAGGCATAAATTTTCATTTTTGCTGCTTGTCTAACTTTTTCTTTCTTTCCTTATTCCCAGCCCCAAAGATGCAAGGCTATATTGGAACTAGATGCATTTTTATATATAGCCTGAGAGAACTTAGAGATGTATGGATGGGTGACTTCACTTTGAAGACACATGTTCTACTACTCAAGCCAGCTTTTCCATCCAGTAAACTTCCCAGTAATGAGCCATCTTTTTTGAATTGTTCTGCGACAGAATAAAAACTCTCCAGAAGTACAGTTGTATCCACGAGCACATCCTTAGATAACCTAGCTTCAAGCCTCAAGGTTACAAGTTACCTTTACAAAGCAGTGACTATAAATAAAACCTCAGAGAGATGTTTTCCCCATGTTGTGAAGCATAACAACACACCTCCTGTAAGTGAATAGGTATTTCGCATCAGAATACCAAAAATAGGGTTCCAGTGGAGAGGGGAAGGAGGCCAGCTGTTAGAACATAATAAAAAGATGTGCTGATAAAACTCAGCACTGAGTTACGCAGCATTTCCTGCCTTAACACACAATGCCATCTAGCACTGGAAAAGGAGTTATCTTTCAGCCATCAGCTGGTGTAGCCATACACAGACATGACATCAAAAGCAACGTGGCATCAGCCAGTCAGCTAGTGGCTGATGTTTCTGGCGTCACTCTGGAAATCCTGGTACAGTGGGAACATTTCTTCAGAGTGTTTTAGCAAGTCACTGAGAATTATTATAGATGCCATGTATGAAAGTACTTACTGAATGCCAAAGCATAAGCACTGCTCAACATGAGAAGGTGAGGAATGTCAGTCTATACTATTCATGCTTCCACCATTAACATCATCTTCAATAGAGAAAAAAAGTAGAGGCAATACAAAAAAAAATGTAATCCTGTTCCTTCACTCAGAAAAAAAAAAGACAAACTGCATATAACCAGCAAAGGCATGCAGAAATCTCAGCTGTAGCTAGCATACAAGTTAAAGTTAAGGAAACAAGACAATTCTTTCTTGCAGTCATAAGTGATGTCTGATAAGTCTATATCAGCATAGGTGATTATTTGTGGCATATATATTCAATATCCATATCCACCTGCATTGCATTTGAAAACTTAGGCTTCTGATTTTGACACTCTGAAATGTACTGAAGCAAAACGTCTACAGTAGCCTGAAATCAGTGATGAACATATATGACTTTCAGTATGTTTTTCAGAGCAAAGAATTACTTCAGTTACTAGTTGCCATCTGACTTCAGTCACTGAAGATCAAAGACAGCTATCTCAGCTGGAAAGAACAAAAATCAAATGGTCTTGAATGCTTTTTAAGAGTATTTTTCCTCTGCTTTCCAAAAAGACAGCCTGCCCACAGCTAATCAAATGGAAAATGAAAGAGTGCAAAGAGAGCAAAAGTACCTCTGAAGCTACCAATAGCACTAAACGTAGTAAAACTGACAAAACACACTGCAGCGTTTCAGACATATTAACACTGAAGTTTATTTATTTACTTAAGTGTGAAGGGTTTTGCAGAACCAGTGTTAAGAGCCATCCTGCAATGAGTCCTGCTTAGTGAAACCACTCATTCAGGATGAATTCAAGACCACCAAGCAGGGGAAGAAAGAAGCACCACAGCTCTGGGTGAGAGAACAATGAAGGGCTCATACTTGCCAGATGGGGTTTTCTCCATGCAGCAATGATGGGGAGCTGCTCAAACACTACTTTTCTTCACTGATGATGGATTGGGAATATATAATAAGACAAGAATGGGAGCATAGGAGAGGCATTTAAGACAGGGATGTGACACAAAAGACTTCCTAGCCCTGGGAAACTGTCATTAACTCAACAACATCTGGAAAGCCATAGCTTGACTCACTAATGGGCAAGTAAATGTCCTTTTGTAACCATGCAGCCAAACAAACATGGTCTTTCTAACAGTCTGAGTTGTGTGATCCCATGCCAAGGCTTCTGCTGTCTCTCAGAAAGAGTGTATTTGAAAGGTATCTACCTACATACCCTTGGATCTGCCTGTTCTGTGCTGTGCCTGTAAATAGTGGGTGCCAAAACCTTACTCCAGCCTGGGATCCTCACCATTTTATACTTTTCTTTTTTCCTAGCATTGTATGGGGACAAGAATTTCAGATTTTAGTAAAGCATTGTTACAATATTAAAGAAAAATGCTACATTCTTTTTGAAACTGAATAAATCTAAATATTTTCTTGCCCTCTGTTTTCCCAATACACCCTAAATACACACACAAAAAGAGGAAAAATTGTATGATGAATGCATCTGTAAAATATATGAGTAGGTCAGACTAGTCAGTGTTATATGATCATGTCATGAAAGATGCTGCCATCAAAGCAACTTTATTCAGAAGAGACTATTATTAAGGCAACAACAGGACACTTGAACTCTAAATTCCCACTGTTTGGATTGATATCTGAAATTTAACTTCACAGGAGCATGATTTAGTGCATTAAACAGAACCACCAGCGTGCTTATTTCATCCCTATTCTTAGAATGCCCAGAGTGCACATGCTCTTTCACCCACAACCCATTATGGATAAAGATAAAAGATGAAAGATCATAGACCCTTTGAAAGCTTTAGAATTTTTTTTTCTTTGAACAGTTTAGTTACTAAAGCTGTGATACAATCCAGAGGTAGATTTCTGATGGAGCTGAAATGGCCATTCTCCTGGGTCGGGAAAGGATGTTACTTAAAGGGCTCCATTAGTCACCAAAACATTTTTTCTCTTAAATGTGCTCTTGTTTTTAACCTTGGAGATCAGCAATAGACTGTGCATCTGTTGTTAGTTGGTTTTCCTGAAGACTCACATCTAAGCACTTGGACCAATATGTCCCTACTTGCATTTCCTTTCTACAGCAATTTGTGATGTCCCTATTCAAGAAGTGGCTCACCCAGCTTGGAAGTGCTTTTTGAGACACTCAGGATAGAGTCTGCTCCATTATTTCTGTCTGAGAAAGAACTGCCAGGCAGAGCAAGCACAGACTTTCACATCTCAGTTAAACTAAACAAAGGGATTAATTCAGAGTAGAGGCTAATATTAACAACAATAACAATACAGAACTAAAACAGAGCCATCCCACAACAGGGTCCAGTCAGCGTGTGTTGGGCCACAAAGGAGCTTTTATTTGCACTCAGCTACAGGTAGGGAGCTCCTAGCATATGAATAATGGTATAAGAAGGGAGACAACAACAATTACTAAAAAA
>WBNH01011751.1:0-42935 GCA_013401255.1 Urocolius indicus | reverse complement strand
CCTGCTTAAGGCAGCTGTGAAGCAAGGATAAATACATCAGAGGTACTGGCTGGATGTGAGAAAAGAACATGAATCCTGTTTGACATAACCCAAGACCCCTGAAGTCAGAAGGTGCAACTCTACTTGCCAGCAAAAATCCCCTTGGCTTTCTTGCAGCAAGTTTAGGTTTTGTTTTGCCCATTTTTTTTTTTTTGCCCCCCAAATCCAAGGCATTTCAGCTACTGGAGGAAGAGAGAAGCAGGAAGGTGGGAGGGAATTTTTTTTTTTAAGGTCAATGAATTAGATGCATCTGCATGAAGTCTTGCAAACAACTCAGAATTTTCACCTGTCTGACAAGATCAACATCCAGTCAGTTCCCCTCGTGTCTTTCTTTTTTTGGTTTGTTTCCTTGTAAAATATAGAGAGGGAAAAATGAAGTTGATATACAAACTAAGCTATTACTTGCTCTTTAGCACTAAACCACTCTCAGCTCCTAGGAACTGAATGGTGACAGCCCCTGCTCAAAAATGTCCACAGACTTACTAAACAAAGCAGGAAAAAGGGAAAGGAGGGCAAATAGAGAAATTAAAGCTGTGTTTCTGTTAGAAAACTGAAGCAACCCCAAGTGCTCACAAGAGTTAAATCCCCATTGGTGACATCAATACCACCAAGGACTCTCCTGTCCCACACAAGGCCGATTGCTCTGCTTTTTGGAAACTGTGTCTCACTCCACATTGTGCTATTTCATACTCATATTCCACCTTTTGGGAAATGCACTGGGTTTTTTGCATGGAAATTGGCTAGTTTCACTGCTGATTTCATGCCTGCAACAAGCAGCATTTCACACAGCTTTTCTGTTCAGCTCCAGGCCCACAAGAAAATGAGAAAGGAGCAGGCTCTCAGCAAGATCCAGCTTTTCAGCTATTGGTTTGTGGAGGGTGGGGTAGCCAGAGAAAAACAGAATCATGGATAAGATTATATAAATAACTGTTGTTTTTCTTGGCCTGTGAAATGCAGATCAACACTTGAATGAATGTTGCCTTACATACATTTCTGAGCACAATGGCACCTTGTTGTTGCTTTGAAACTTTGTTGAAAACCTGAAGCCAAGAAAAAGTTATCACATAACTGAGCAGAGCCCTGCGCTAGGAGAGTTTCACCACCGACTCTGCAACCAAACACTACTCAAGTGTCATTCTGAGATCCGAAGTGATTAATTGGAACCTTTAAAGATTACTCCAACTTCATATCATTTCATATAGTTCACTTCAGCAAAATGTTGTTCCGGTTCAGTCAGGTGGGGTCAAAGTGTTGCAGAAATGCTCCATTGCTTTCCTTTAGGGTTATCTGACGTGCATTTAAAAAAACATTAACCTCAGTCCTTAAAATGATACTGGCCCTAAAAAAAACAATGCATTTAAAGCATCATTTGTTTATTTCTTCTTTCTGAGGTAAAGTGACAGCACATAGCCATCATGTTTTGTCAATCTCAGATCTATATCAGGGTTACTATATGAGGCACATGCATACCAGTGTATTACATTTTAATGTTGGATGTGTCAGGGATTTGTTTTCTGCTGCTTTTCTCATAAGACTGTACTTGACCATAGCAACCGTAGGCAGAGTTAAGGTTGCTCTGTCAACCTTCCAGCAGCTTGAAGTACAAGCATATCATGAATGTACAGACAGATGTACAAAGAAATGCCTCATCTCCCCAACAGCAGTTTGCAGCCTCACATTGCCTGACACACCATGTCTTGCACAGTCTACAATCAGCCAAGAAAGCTTAAGTTTCGACCCAAAGCAGATCATAGCCCAAGTACGGCATGAGACACATGCTCAGTTCCCTGCTGTTATCAGCCTGTCTGGCACCTGGAAGAAATTCCATGTGCCATGGACAAATTTCTCCCAGAGCACCTCCTAGTGACCCCAGCCCACCCCACATCCTACCAGCAGGCACCTACCTGAGGTGAGGAGGAAGCTGGAACCTGTTGCGCACATCATCAATGCGCCTGCCCAGGATCGGCGTGTCCACCGTCACAAAGACGCCTTTGTAGCCCGCTCTCTCCGCACGCCTCACCAGCGATCTGGTAACCTCCCGGTCCTTGTACACATAAAGCTGTAGCCAGCGAAGGCCAAAGGGAGCTGCTTCAGCCACTTCTTCAATGGAAGAGGTGGCCCAGGAGCTGAGCATCATCCCTGTGCCGACTGCGTGGCAGGCTGGAGAAACACAAAAGTTATATTCAAAGTTATCCAGGAGCACTTGGTGCATGTAATTTCATGCTGCTTTTCCTCAGCCTTTCAGGGAATGCTCTGTTAGCAGCAGTTGGTAACAGCTGAGGGCTGCTGTGAGCACTCTCTAGCTTCTTCGCTGTCTCAATAGGCACATTTCTGATGACTGCTGTCTGCATGCTGTTTGGGATGCTCCCTGCTCCAATACTGGAAATAGAAGATATTCTAATCAAACTAAGCCTAACCCATATTAATATTTCTTTATCCTATGGGGAGCCTGCTTGAAAGCCCCTAGCATCTGGCTACCAGTTGTCAGAATTTTGGCACATACAATTAAGGACATAGACACACAGATGTTGAGTTTTAAATTATCTTAAACAAATACCTTTAAGATTTCCAGCTTTTTGAACAGTCACATTGACAGACCCGAAACACTGATCTGCAGCATTCTCAACATCACTTTTCAACCCTCCTCACCACTGCCACATGTGCTCCCTTTTGTATTTTGATGATGGTATTTCAGCTGCTTTCTTCCACCCCCAAAATGTTCACTGGCTTTTACTAGTAAATGCTAGTTTTTCTAGTAAATGCTTGTTATTCCTATAGAGTATTTTGGAGCACAGTCCAGCAGACAATCTTATTTAAGGAAGAGGGGGAGCTCCATTGTTCTTTGCTTCAACATTTTCACTTCCTGTTTCTTGACCTGAAGGAGAAAGATCCCCACATCCATTGTGTGATCTCACACATAAGGCTCCACACTTCTGAGAATAAAAAGTGGAAGTTCTAATCTCACAGGAGACCCCAAAAGTAAATGCAAAGATGAGCCAGTACAATAGACAAGCTCCAAAGCCCCATTGAGGCCAAAGGGATGGGTGCTTATGACCAACATGTTTTGGCCTCTCTTCTTTTACCTTCAAAAAGCTGTGGAGCGAGGTCACACCTGAAATGTGGGAAGGCCCAAAGTTAAATGTCATCAAACAATCACAGATGGGGTCAGGTAGATGGAGACTCTGTGCTGGCTGCCTCACCGGGGCTGATTTCCAACCCAGGCTGCACTACAAACCAGCTAACCTCATACAAATATTTTTAATGAATCTATCACGTATTCCTTTTAGAGTAGTCTGTCACTTAATGTAAAATAAAGGAAAATACACTGTAAAACTAAAAAATATCATATGAAGCCTTATTTGTCTTGGTCTACCACAGCATGTATATTTTTGATGTAAATGGAGCTCTGTTTCAAAACGTCATCTCCAGCCCATCGAGGAATTAATAACTGGTCTTTATGACAACATTCTGTTAAATAAGGATTACAAACCTCTTAGAGTGGAAACTTATGAATAGTTTATTCAAACAAATTGGTTACACCCTCCCAAGGCCACCAGGCAGCTTTCAATCATTGGAAAATACAGTAGCAACGACCCAAAATTCTCTTTATGGTAGCCATTTCATTCCTCTCTTTAAAATTACTGAAAGATCACTCCCTCTTGCAAATTGACTAAAGATTAGTTTCTTCTGAAGAGCTCATCCATATCCAGTGCCTAAAGTCCTAGTAAAATCAGCTGTGGTGGGGTTATTGCAAACCTCCTAAGTGATTTGCTAAATCAAGTCCATTAAGTGATGCTAAGAATCAAGGAACCCACATTCCTGCTGCTCTGTCAAACACGAGCTCATGAATGAGAGGAAGGGTTGCTAACCCAGCAATTGCAAAACACTCAGATCAGATAAGGGGAAAAATGTAAATGTTATGGTTCAATCTGCCTTTAGGTATCCATTTATTTCCATTCTTACTTCTATTCTCAAGTTTGCCTCCACAGCCCTACGGACAGAAGAAGAGTTGCAAAAGCAAAAATGAAAACAGAAACCACGCAACAAAATCTATTTGGTGAGTAGAAGGTTTAACACACAAAATCCCACTGCATCCTTCCAGCTTATCTGCATACACTGCTATAGAGAAAAATCACGCATGCATCTCATTGAAGATTAGATTTAAGCAGTTTGGTTCAACCAGAGTTCAGCTATCCCCAACCGGGTTATGGCATTCTCCTGAAAGCATACGCACACAATTCCCCTCGTCTGGCCTGCAAAGTGAATGACTCTCTGGTAAAGCACCAGCGCCACACGCACAGTTGGGATCTGCACAGTCCAATTCAAAGTTCCCACACATGCATTTTTGATTTGAAGTTGTAGAGATTACAAGTTCCAGGTTTGGTTGATCTGTGCTTTGTCTTGATCATTTCAGAGCTTATTTTGACAATTTTCTAGACTTCCAACAGCATATGACACTGAGTCCTTCAGTGTTGCCAGGTAGGGTTTTTTTCCCCTACCTCAAATCAGGTTTTGCTGAAGATATCCTCCCACTTCTTGCACATCTAGCTGCAGTTGGAAATGGAATCAATTCATTTCCTCCAACAACTGTTTTTTACACTTCCAATGTGGGGTCCTGCAAATACCTGTATTTATTATTACAAATCAGTGCTACTGGATCCATATTCCCACAGGGTGCTCTTGCACCAATACATGACGTTTGCCAGAGTTTAAACATCAGATTTTTGTAAACCAGCCTTTCTTCATGCCATTTCAGATTGCTCCTAGTAGTCTTTCTTCCCCTCCCAGGTCTTCTTTTCATCCTGAGCATTGCCCAAAGCACATGTTTACCTCTGTACATGCTGCAAGCTCCCACTGAGGTCAATGCCAGTGGGCAGATGATGGCATTAGCCACACACAGGAGCCTGGGGAAGTGTTTGATTTCAAGATGCTAAAGCTTTGAGTTATTTGTACTCCACTTTGTTTCAGGGCCAAACACAAGTAGAATAGGGATATGGTAGGGTGTCTAGGAAAAAGGGAGCTTCACAGCCCTTGCTTCACAGCTGCCTTAAACAGGCACAAGTTTCTCAGCAGCACTGCTACCTTCTGGTACTTAGACCAGGAAAGCCACAGGCAAGGACATACCTTCTCACCAAGGAACATCAACTTTGATAAAATAAGGCTTTCCTCATTCTTGGGAAACTCAGCTCAAGTATTTTACATAGCAAAAAATCAAGGCTGACTATGGAATAAGATCTATTTGAGAAGTCCACAGGAGAAAAGAGCAATGACATTTTATTTAATCCCTTTTTACATCCTGAAACCTCAGAGTCTCTTCTCTGATGGGACATCACTTTATTAGGTGATTTGGGAATGGTATGGAGTTTGTCCCTGTGGGCAGCCCAGTGGCAACATACTTCAGGGGAGGACACTAAAGAAGATCCCAGTTTAAGCTTGTGTATTTCATTAGGGTTGCCTTGAATGGGAATGGGAACTTGGCTTCTTGAGCTGTGCAAATTCCCATTATTTCCCTTTTTGGGGCATCTCCAAAGCATGGCAGCCAAACTGCCTCACGGCAGTCATTTTTCCCTGAATCCACCAGTGAATCAACCCACTGTCCCCAAGTGCCAGAAGACATTACTTGGGATCAACGCGATGTCCTTTTGGCACGGTGGTACGTCTCAAGAGAAGTAGCTACGTTCTTGGAGCTGCATCTCCTAAGAAACCGAGTTGTTTTAAGTACTTAAAACATGACTCTCTTGACAAAACACACTTGGCTGAGAAATCCTTTGCCCAGCCTTACCTCACGTACCCCTTACAAAACGCTGTGTGCAAGCTGTGCCTACGATCGTTCCGTTGACACAAGGCATTTTGTCAGCTGTGCAGGAAGGCTGCAGGCAGCAGGGAAAAAGACACATGGCCAAAGTGGATCTGGCTGGTCTAGGAGGGCTGTCGTGCCAGACTGTCTGTGTTCACTTGCACCAAAAAGTCCCCTGGCCATGGCAGTCTCTGGGAGGAGTCAAGGCCAGGTCAGTCCAGGCCGTGTTGTCCCACGTGAATATCATCCTCTCAGTGATGACTCAAGTGGCCATACCTCAAAATTAACTTTTTACTTGGAACACCAGATAAGTAACAGGTGAAAGACGGGTACAAAGTCCTGCTGTTTTCACAGTGGCTGAGCACAAATAGCAACAGATTGCAAAATCTCTCCTTCACAGTCACGGGTATGTACAACGAGCAAAAGGAACCTGAATTCAGATGCTCAGTAGCATCAAAGCAAACAAAAAGCATGGAAGAAGTCTGTTAAAATCCAAAGAATTTTAACAAAGGGTGGGGAAAAAGAAGACCAAAATGCTTTTCAGACAGTATTCCTACTCTCTATCTGGCAAAGCAAGTGGTGCAGCTACATCGCAGGTGATGGTGAAACCCTTTTTGCGTCAGCAGTAACTCACAAGTTGTTTGAGAGCAATCGCAGAGGGTAAACATAAAAACATCAGATCTGAGCAACCAGTATTCAAAGTTTTCAAAAGATCTGGCCAAGAACAGTCAGGCTGCTCAGCCTGATTTTCAGCAAGTCAAGGAGAAGTCAGGTATTGCAATATCCCTTCTGGTCTAAAACATAAGGCTATGAGGCAACTGGTCAGTAAGAGTGTCAGATTTAATCAACAGCAATATTAACAGAACAGAAATCTCAGCAAAATAACACTATCTTTCTGTTTATAACCAACTAAGCTTTCAAAAAATTGCTATTTCTTGCCAGTAGCTGGATGGTGCACAAGATTGTTTTTCTACCTGGAAGTGGATCTTATTCACAGGAGCATGAGTTCTACTGCACTTGCAGGGAGACGACATGGGTTTGCGAGCACAGTGTGAAGTCTTGGGGGCAAATGAGTGTCTTGGCTTGGAGGAATAGTGAATCTTCCCATGGACAAGCAGAAATGGAAGCCACAGAGAATCAGAAGAGTTCTGTTGAAAAGCATTTAGAAAACAGCCCTTTGCTCTTTAATGGTGGCTAAGATTATTCATCAGATTTGGCAAATATTTTTAGTTGAAGAGGTTGAAATTGGAGTGAGAAGGACAAGAAAAATTCACCTAAGTCAAAATGTCATGTGTTGATATTTTCAAACTGGAAATGTTTTCTTCTGAGCTAACAACTTTTGTTTCAAAACAGAACTATGGCTAAAAGCATTAGCTAGTAGGAAAATGAAATAAAACATTATGTTTTGGATCAAATTAAACATTTCAGCTAATCCAAAACAATTTTCCTCCCAATTTTTCATTTTCTACTGAACAGAAAATCCATTCTTTGGAAAACTGCCGCATACACCACTCAGCTAAAGGGAACATACTTGAAGATCAAGACCTGGGAAAACTGGGAGAGCTGCCAATGTCTGTGAAATTGTTTCAAGGACAAGAGAGCCTTCTCTAGAAGGAAGGACTCATCAGTCCATTTAGACATGTCACAGAAAACTAAGGAGCAACTTCATTACAGCCTATGTGGACATTTTAAGTTTGTTTTTTAAGTCCAGCTAACAGAGGTGTGAGTAAATCCAACATCTGGATTTGAAACTGTAAAACTTTTGACCGTGATTACAGCTTGTTCTGCTGAGAGTGCACAGTTGACTTTTGGAATAACTTACATTGTGTTGGATGGCCTATCACTAGCAACTTTAAAAGTTACAATTGAACACTTTTCCTCGAAAAGATCTTTTCTTAAAGAACAGAGTTGTCAATAAAGGTGTGTTTAAGGAAAGCTTCAAGACTTTACCCTGTTTTGGGTAAGATGCACACTCCTTTCTACCAGCTTGGCTGCTGTGGGGGTGCATCCCTTGAGAAGCAGCAGCAGCTCCCAAAATCATGACAAGTCCCATAACAAGGGGTCATGAGGACAGAGAATTTTACCTAATCAGAGACTATCATGACATGCACTTGTCCCTAGAGAGGACATTTACACTGCAACCTGCTGGCAAACTCAGTGGAAGAGCAGAGCAGTGCTATTGCTTAAGGGAATCCCTTGGCAGGATCAGGCATTATTCTCAAAAGAAAAAAAGGCAGGGGAAAGAGTTGTTATTGCTGCTTGGACCTCCCTGCTCTGAAGGTGAAGAATGATGTAAACCAAACATTATCTCTTGGGGTTTAACCTCAACCAGGCAGACATCTGCCTTGTGGCACCAGCTGAGCAGTGGCCAGACACACACACACCCCCCCTGTGGGTGCTCCTTTGAGCAGTTGCCATGCCACCAGATACAAGCCAGGCTTGGGAAGGGGCAAGATTCAGACCACGCTAAGCTTCTCAAGGATCACCACAACAGCAAAGGCATCATCACATACATTGCTTCCTACACACTTGAGCCAAAAGTTAAGTTTACAAAGTATGTCAGGCTTTGGAAAAGTCAGACTATGGGTCAGACTTTCTTAGCTCATGTAAATCGACGCAGCTGAATCAAAAGCTGATGTAAAGTAACCAATAATCTGATTACCTATATTTCAGAGGATGTGGCACAAGCACTGATCCCAAACATCCCAAGTTGAAGGGAACCTTTAAGCCAAATGTGTACTTTACAGCTTATCCCTGCCATCTTATAAGGTCAACCCAAAAGCTTGGCATCAAACGCCCCACTCCACCTCTAACAAAACCAAAGCCATATTTTATCTGCAAGAAACATTACTGTGACCTGGTGTGTGATTTTAATTATGCTGTCCTTTCAAAGACATTGAAAACTTACCAACTCCAGTGGATATGTTTATTTGATCACATATTCAAACTGTTGTCAGTACATCCAGCCCTCTTAGCTTGAAAACTCAAGAACATTAAATGCATCTGAAAAGATAAGTGCATAAAAGCCTGGAGATTCCAAAGTTATCTCCCACAATTATTACTCAGACTTGATAATCACTCTTATTATACCACTCAACTTTCTATAGCTTTATGCCTTAAAAGGTGGCTGGGCTGTAACAGCAGTGGGAACTTCTGCTAAGGAACATCCTGAATTTTGTGTGCTTCAAATCTCACTCTTAACATTGCGTTAATATGTTTGCACTTGACAGTTTAATGCTTCAGAGTTTCCTCTCAACCTAACCTGGGCCAGAAATAATCTGCTAGAGCTGCCAAAGTCCAGGACAGCACCAAGGCATCCCACTGGCTGCCGCTTCACAAACCAATTCAAGGTATTCGAGCTCCATCGTGTGGATTGTGCCTGCATATACAATAGGCATCAAATCTTTGGCTTCACCCTTGGGAAGTGGGAAAAAAAAAAAGTATTCCTGAGTATGCTATAAAATTGGAGAAATCTGCTTGTACAGAATTGCTGATGGAGTTGTGCTGCAGCCCATCACCCCGCACATTGCAGCAACACATATTTTTAATCAGCCTTGACAGCAGCTCCCACTGCAGGGCAGAAAGACTCACCTCACACTAGCATTTGCTGCACTGCTCATGGAATCGTTGTTAGATGAATAGTTCAACCTTGCACATGATTAGTTTTTTAAAAAATATTCATAGAATCATAGAATGGCAGGGTTAGAAGGGACCTCTAGCGATCATCAAGTCCAATCTCCCTGCAGAAGCAGGTTCACCTAGATCAGGGTCACACAGGAACATGACCAGACGGGTCTTGAAGACCTCCAAGGAAGGAGACTCCACAACCCCTCTGGGAAGCCTGGGCCACTGCTCCCTCATCCTCACAGTAAAATAGCTTTTTCTTATATTGCCTATTTAGTTTTTTTATCCTTTTTCACTCAGTGCTGAAGCACTGAAATGCACAGCCCCATGCTGTTTGTGTGCAACAGGCACAAAGTGTGACCTATTTCTCAGATTTTGTGTCATTCTGCAGCCTGAGTTAAAGGAGTAAAAAAATCACATCTGAATTCTGGTTAATATCTCCATCTCCTCTCTTTCAGCCTTTTAGGCTGAAGTCTCCATGCTGTTAACACCTTTGTGCAGCATCTAGTCCAGAGGGACCCTTATCTCCCTAGCTCCCTGGGATGCTCTCAAAAAGCTCTTTTCAAAGCAAGTCCATTTCCCAGAAAAGCGAATGCTTCTGAACTCCTAGAAGCAGTTCTGTAACAGGAAGAATGTTGCCCTGACTATATAGATATATTTATAGAATGTATAGAGAGATATACAGATGCAGTTTTCAGCCTTGTCTTTGTTACAAATGACTCTGTATTTCTCATCCCTGAGGGAGAATCCACACACAAAACAGGCAAACAGTAAAACAACCCAAAAATCAGTCTGATTACAGTGAACAGCAACTCAAATCCATCCTGCATTCAGCATCAGGAGCAAGAAACCATGCCAGGCTTCACAATCAGCAAGCAGAGTGTTACTGTGCTCACCTTTAACTCCCCAGGGGGCACTGTGGAGGGTTTACCTTTAGCAGTGGCTGTCTCTCCATCGGCGTGAGCCATGCGCTGCATCGCGGTGGCTGCGACACACACTGGCATGCTGACTCTCTGCCCTAAGACTGAGGTTGACAGGTCCATTACTGAAACATCCCTTAGCACCCGAGGGTAGAGCTTCCATCTGACACAGAGACAAATAAAGAGAATAAAAAAAGTCAGGGTTATTTACAGTTCCCTAATGTCCAAGAAAAGATTTTCCTCCTCTTGGGAGAAAGCTGGAAAAGCATCTGTGCAAAAAGCATCAGGGAGGCTGAGCTGGGGCTGGAGCAGAACTTCACTGTTTGACTCAGAGCTGCAGCAGGACCCACAAAAGGCAAAGCCAGGAGGAAGCAGGCAAGGAAGGATGAAAGTCCATGGAGGGTTAAAGAGGTAAAAAGCCTTTGAACATCATTGGCTGGAGTCATTTGAAAGAGGCAAAAGCAGCAAAACAATAAGTTCCACAGTGTGTCTCAGGCTCCCCAAAAGCCTTAGGGCAGAAATGGATGACAGAGAGTGTGTGGGAACAGAAGTCATCAGCCTTCCTCTGTTACTCCTTCTATGGACTAAGGAGACAAAAGATAGGATTTTTAGAGAAAAGTAGCCTGCCCAGCATAATTAGCCCTCCCAGTCCCCACCATTCTGCAGTGAGACTACAGAAAAATGAGGTACCACAAGGGAAGTGCACAGGCAGGACAGCTTGACCTGGCTTTGCTCAGTTCAGCTAGGTGTGGAAATCCACTGCAGCACATCTCTGCTGGCACAGAGACCAAGTTGCTTTGCTTGGAGAGGTCCCATCCTCAGTGGTCACTGGCCCTTAGACTACAGCTGTGGCCTCAGGGACAACCCACTGTATCACAGGGACTCCAGACTGCCAGGAAAAGATCAAATGAGGTCATGGTAATTTGGTGCAGGAAAAGACCATGTAGCACAACTGCTTTCCCAATAGGGCAAATTAAAGTCTAGCCCTTGAATGACATAGCTCAGCAACTGCACAACTGTTTCTGACCTTGCTTTGCCTTCAACATGTCCACAAAAAAACAGATGAGCCCTGGGCTTTACTCTCCACTGGGATCTTTAGCCTGGGTACAAATGGAAGCTGCCTCCAAAACACAGCAACCTAAACCATGCTTAATCTGAAATGACAATTAGCTGTGGTCAGGCTGGACACTGTATGCTTGCACACCCCTACCCCCTCATCAGAACAAGATTGTGTTATAGGGTCAACTAGACAACACTGCAATATCCAAACCTTGATGAATAAAGCTGCACTCCTGGGGATACCTGTGAAGCTGAACTTTTCCTGACTATCCAGATTGCAATGTTGCAGCACAGCCACTGTTACCAGAAGCCACAAGAGGGTGTGCGTTAGCAGGGGCTGCCTCTACACACCGCCCTGCACCCAGCCAGGCCACAGGCTCTCTGCAAGCAGTAGGAAACATCAACTTCTCACCAAGGCATCCATCCCTCTGACAGGACTCTACACTTTTAGATCACAGCTATGGTATTTTAATTACAGAAAATAAACACAAGATTAAGATCTAGTACTGCTGAACCTGAGTACTTGCTCAGCATTAGAGTGCTCCAGAAGGATAATATTACTAGCATGCAGATATCAGAGTTGTTGCTACCCTCAGACTACGCTTTGACAGCAAGCACTGGCCAGCTTGAGCTTACATATTGAGTTGACAGGTTAGAAAAACAAAAAAGACACAATCTCTTTTTTTTATAGAAAGATCAGGAGACACTTCTGTAAGAAACCTGGGAGCCAGGATGAGACCCAAATTTCTGAAGCCCTATAGCACAGTGGTCTCCAGATTTGCAGGAAGCACTCCCTGGAGTGGAAGGAGGAGGAGCAAAATATTTACGATGCTTGGAAGGAGATATGTAGTTCTGGGTGTCAGCTGTATTATTCAATGCCAAGACATACACTGCAAGCATGCCTCCTCAGATTTGTTTTCAAGCTATTGTACTGGTTTGTTATTTTTCAGGAAGATGGGTTGAGGGTGGAACAAAAAAACCATGACTTTTTTCTTCCCCTTTCTTCCTAGTTCTCCTTCCAAAGGCTTTCTCCCAGCTCCAAGACATCTTTTTTTTTTTCCCAGAAAAAAATAAAGAAAACAAAAGTCCTTTAATAATCTTGTTCATGTTCATGGTCAAACTCAAAAGCATAAGGATGGGAAGCATCTTCCTCTTCCCCAGCCCCTTAGATTCTCTATTGCTCCAGACCTGTCAGATTTTTACCTGCTGCAAACCACTACCATCTCAAAGCACACACATGAAGGTCAATCCCAAAGGACTGACATTTCTGCAGGGCTTCTAGTGGGGAAAGAGCAAAATCCCCCCAATCACATATGAAAGAAAAATGATGCTGTTTTTCAAGCAGCAATAAACAGCCTCCTACACACTCATTTTCATATACCATCAACTTACCTCATCATTGAGTTTTTGGGGTCCTCAGGCTCAATAGTCTCAGACTTTAAACATAAATGTCTCTTCCCATGTTTTCTGGGGCTTCTCTTTGCCTCAGTACTTAACAGGTCACATCATCTCAACCAATGTAAAACCAATACTCCCAACTGAGTATTTACTGGGTCTCATGAAAACCACTGAAAAAGATCACTACCTCAGCATCACACTCTTTAAATAAAAGCTGATCTTGCTGTGGAAACATAGGTATTTTCAGCTGTGAGTCTCCCAGCCACTTTAAAGTGAGGCATTTTCTGGACAAGCCATAGGAAAAGGCCCTTAACAGCAAGCAAATCCCAAAAGCAGCATTTCCCATTAACTGGAACACACGTCCATCAGGCTGCCACACACCACCTGCTCCCTCTGAGTCTTTGAGTGAAAAGATTTCTAGGATATTTTGTAAAAAAACTTGGGTATTTTTAATCACCTTCTCTTTATCAGTCACAGTTTTGCTAGTCAAGTCCATGCTCATGTGCTGCAACCTGCAGTCACAAGCATCTTTCCTCCTAGCTGGAAGGAGAGAGATGCCGCAAGCGGGGCAGGCAGCAAGCACTTCTCATTTAGGCAACTTCAGCTAAATGCTGTTTTGAAAGAAGGACCAAAGGAAAGGAGAAGAGATTAATTAATAGTTTGGGGGTTTTGCCTTTTTCTTCCATGCTCAAAAACTTGAGAATTTTAATTATCTTGCAGTTGGTAAGAGGGAAGAACTCACTGTTTTCCCCTCAATTTTCAGCTGTGAAAAACGCTGGAGTTTTCCAACTGCAACACATTCTGAAGCAGCTCTTCTTATTTCCAAGTCTGTGCTAAATAATCCCATTGTGCTGCATCATGAGCAGCACACTTAGGCAAGGATACACAGTTCAGGCAGTTTCCATCCCAGCTCCAACCCACTTTGCTGCCTCACTCTCCTCTGCAGCTCCACTTTCCATCACAAGGGGCAGGTGCTAGTGCTGTGCAAAGCGAAGCAATAGCTGCTTTTGCTTGAGGAAAACGGATTTTCTCTCCCAGGAGTGTTTTGTTATCTATACAGCAACTCTTTCTGCAGCACTTTGCGAAACTGAGACATTACAGAAATGTAACCAACTTATTATTACAAGCATTCCTTTCCTTTTCTGCCCCCTACAACTTCACATGCTTGTTTGACCCCACTCACGTTCTCAGTCTTGCTTTTTTAACCAATACTTATTTATGTGCCCAGTCATTTAACATCCTTAATACCTAGCTACAAGATGAGGATATGTTTACAGAAAATAGGCATGCATGCTGCTACTGATAAACAAGTGTTCCTTGCACTTGACAACAACACAGTTTTCTCCAAAGGCTGATGGGGAATCAGCAGCAGAACGTGTCACAGTGGATTAGCAGAAACGTGGTCCTCCACACGCAGACATCCCCCTTCATTAAAATGCTGGAAGGGGAGATTTCAAATTGATTTCTTAAATGCCATCAAGCTAAGGGCATCCTGACCTTGTCATATCATCTATCCTCTATTCAGGCCCTTTGGTTCCTTGACAACTTGAGAGTGAATTTAATCGCCAGACATGATGGGGCAGGAAGGACATGGGGCGTTTCGGGACACAGAGCAAGCCAAGGTGAATCTGGTCAGACACCATAGGGAGTAACATCTACTCTGCCATCCCAAGTCATCTTTTCTGGCCATAATGGCTCCCTTGCAGCAGTGCCATCCACAAAGCATTGAAAAACTATGAATAAAAAAAAGTCTAGCCTTTGCAGGAACACATCGATGTTGCTCTGGGAGCTCCAGATCGTGCCTCAGTCTGGGAAGGACCAGAAGCTAGAGGAGAGTTACAGTAAGCAGTGTTAACCTCATCTTAAATACTGGCCTTTTGGAGACATTTTATGCTCTGTTATCTCATTACAGGTCCAGAGTACCTAAAGCTCCTGAGCTGTTGAGAAGCCAAAACACTTGTTTGATAACCTAATGAGTATGGACTGCACTGTTCCAAAAACTGCACGGGCCATGCCCAAGGCATTGCAGCATCTATCAACACAATCCTTCATTTGGTAGATTAGTCCTTAACAAGTCTATTTGTTTCTCCATAAATGCAATCATTGGGTTGCCAAAGAGCTCTCAGACTGACTCAACACTGATTTTCTCCCCATACAATCCATACCAGCAGTCTCACTCCCCTGAACAATCTTGCCCATACAAAGGTATTGGCTAACAATTCATGCTTCTTTCATGCTTTCTTTTCTGTTTGAACATCAAATTTATACATCTATAAATATTGAAATAAACTGCAAATGTTTTTCATCAGGCCAAACCACACAACAGAGCTTCTGACAGTGCAGATCAATGGGAAATGACACTGAATGTACTTGTTCCTTTCACAAAGTCCTCTGGTTTTGTGATCTTTGCAGCTCAGGGGTGTAAAGTCCAACTTATTTTATGTTTGCTCACAAGCTGTGCTCAGAAACAGGGGCAAAACCAGTAACATGCTCAGAGACACATAAGGACTATATGGAGTCAGTGAGAAGCAATCCTGCATCCTTAATGTTTAATCCATGCTTCTCCCAACAGCAAAGGAAGAACTTGGAAGTTGCATGTGTCAAATTTTCTAATCCCAGCTACTGTAAAGCCTTTTATACCAAGATTCTACTTTTTTTAAATGTGTTGCCAGGATGAAATCATAAACACTGCCCAATGGACTTTGGCATCCCACCTGCTAAGAAAACAGGAATCCACCACTGTGTGCTGTCCTTTGGTAGCAACAAGTGGGAACGACTGTAGTTATAGAGACTGGGCCCACGCAGCCCTGTGCTCTACAAGCTTCCAAAAGCCTTCAGTGGCCCACTTCAAGTGGGTCACCTTTTCAGAGAGGAAGGTCCATTTGGCTGCAGGCAGCAAGTGTACACTGCTTAATAGAAATACCTCAGTTTTCAGACAGACACGTACAAGGCGGCACTAAAAATGAAAGACCACATTTGGCTATGTAGCTGTAAATCACTATATCCATGCTCCAGCCCTGCACCCTTTCCATCTAATACAGATCAAGCAGGTAAGCCCCAGCAGATTTCAGCAACGTCCTTCCTCATTGGAAGGGCTGTGCTTAGCACTGTGGTGACCAGAAACGAAGGGATCACTTGTGTCATCAGGGCAGATGGGACTGCAGTCTCTGATCTCAGCTCTGCCACCTATCTGCTGGGTGACCATCAGCACATCACTGCACTTTTCTGTGCTTTGGTAGAGACCCAGAAAGGGAAATGGATGTAAAGCGATGGAAAGCTAACAAAGCAAAGCTTTAGCTCCAACATTTCTGTACTGTGACCTGTCTCCTTAGCTGACAACAAGTTCTGTTTGATGATTTAATAGAGTAACCCCCCTTGTCAAGTATTTCAGATTTTACTAGATTCCTTTCTGGAAGATGTTTAAATGGCCTAAGGCTACTGAAAAAATTAGATTTGGGGTTTTAAAAATATATATACAAAGGTAAGAGGAGCAAAGACAGAAATGTAGCTTCCAGTTCCTTCATACCTTCACTGCTGAGAGGCAAGAACCCAGCATTAAAGGCCTTTTAGCCTAATCAAGACCTGGCAAATTTCATTTACTTTGGTTTTTTATTGTCTCAGGCTGTCAATGCACTGCTCATCAATATCTCCTTCCGTTCCAGGCTGTCTCCAAGCTCCGTGGTTCTAAATGCCTAAAACTGAAGGCTCTTATTGAAAATATGACAGAAATGCCAGGAAAGAAGGTGAACCTTAAACCCAGAGCTGACCAGCCCCATGTGAGGAAGAGTTTTCATCAAAGGAGTCTGCTCCTGCAGTGTAAAACAGCTTCAGAGCCGAGCTGCTCTCATCTCAACACTAGCATCTTGCTCCTATAACAACAAGAAAGCAAGGAGACATACCCAGCTTTTTGTTAGCCTGTCTCTGAGCTGTTTAGATTGCAAATTTGGCTCATGTTTGAGAAGCCTCAAGTACAAAGGGGTTTTCCACACCATAAAGGAGGCTTCTGAGTGGAGTTAAAAAGGTCTGAAGTAAGCAGTCACAGTGGAGGTTAGCTTTCTTCTCCTAACGTTAGAAAGTATTTTCTATACATGTCCTGAAAATTAAGGTTCTGAGGTGATTACTTCTGATCCCACTAAATGAATTACCACTGACTTTCCTACAGCCTTTATGTTGTGTAGAATTGCCAGCTAAGTTGCTCATAGCCTTCAGAAAGGCAACTGGGTCTGTAAAGCAGGATGGCTGCTCTACAGCAAAGCAAAGCAAGGAGGGAGGGAGGAAGACTAAAAATAAATTGGAAAAAATCTTGTTTTGGTTTGTTAGACTCAGAGGGATTTAAGACGGTGCCTTTAGAGATTAGCAAAGACAAGTGCAGGGGGGTTAAATGTCTGTGCCAACACAGCACTCCAAAGAACAAGAAGCCAAAAGCTGTTCAAGTAGTGTAACTAGGCACAGCCAGGCTGAGGCAATCAGCCTCCAGCTGCTGTTTGAGGAGCAGAGCAGCAGTGGAGATTTCAGGGGATAGGGAATGAACAGACTTGATGTGAGTTTTGACACTCTTCTACAAATCCGACAGAAAATGTTAACTTACTTTGACCTTGTATTTCTGAGACAAAGGGTGACCTGAGTCCAGATTTTGATACAAGTTCAGGGGGTCAGACTAAGTCAAAATTGGTTTATAATAGTTGCCATCATTTACAATGTCTCCTTTCATGGCTCACTGCAGAGCTAGGATATGCAACTCCTTTGTGCTAGGCTTTGCAGCTCTGTTCTAGCAATGCTGCACAAGCACTTACCCAGGAAGGCTGCATAATTAAGTTTAGGAAGAATAAGCAAAAGACAAGACTGACTCAGGACCTAAAAGGTCCGCACCACAAGCATCCCTTGATGGCACTGTAGCTCAAAAAGTAGAACTCAGTGAGTTTCATCAGCTGATAAATATTGGAGCCAAAGGACTCTTTAGAGAACTTATATTAACAAAAAAAATACAATGCAGGTAAAGCTAAAAGGATGCTAATGGATTTTAGGGACTGCTTTTTGACAGAAGATGTTAGGTGGGGGAGTGAAAAGGAAGAGACAGTTCTGAAAATGGAGTCATTTAAATAAAAAAGAAAGAAGTTGTAGAAAAAAATGAGTTTTGTTCACACAGAAACATCTAATAGTGCACCATAACTACTAATAATGCAGAATTTACAATCCCTACTTTGCACCCCAGCCTTAAACCATCCTCCTACCTTGAAAATGCTGCTACGTTATCTGCTAGTGTTTCCTGGGCATCTGCTCCAGATCGGTAGTAATCATACACTGATTTGGGCAGAAATTTTTCAGCATACTTTTCAAAATCAGCAATGCAAACTGGCTTTCCAGACATGTTTGCAGATCTCACAGGGTTAGTTTACTCCTACTTCTCTCTCTTTTAAGCTCTGTATTTTTCTCTGTAAATCATTAATACGTGACCTGATCAGGATTCAGCTTACCTACAATACCAAGAAAAGACCAAAACAAAACACCAACTTCTTGTATCGTATTGGACTTCAACACTGTTATTTCATGGAGTCAAGGCCAACTTAGAACATGACGAAATAAACATCCGGAAAGACGAAAGAAAACTAATCATCAAGAAAAGAAACATATAGGTGTAGCATGAATGACTTTAACCTGCACTAAGAGGAATGTACAATCTCTCATGTATGCCTTTATTGTCCAAAATATCCAAGAAACTGTTTATGTCTCAAAAGCAAAATCTTGATTTAGATTATTTATAAAAGCAGGTCCCAGCCTGGACATTTAGGACAACACTTAACACAAGTGAGATTCCCGTTACTTCCCTTAAAATCCTGGACGCTCAGTCAAGTTGCAAGGACTCAGCTCCCAGGCAATTTGAGCCTCTAAAACATCCTCAGGCAAATGGCTCCTGATTTTAAGCTAATTCCTCCTCTACAGTCCAGAGAGCTCTAGTTACTCTCAAATGTTAGTGTCAGATGCACTTACAAGCTGGAAATAAAAATAGTTTCTCAAAGAGGAGACACTCATCCAAAGCATAACTGATTTGGTTAAGATTTCTTGGTTGAATCTTGACTTAAAATTTAATAAATACAGACCATTTACAACAAGTATACAGTACTTGTTTCACAGAGAAAAACCTACAAATGTATCAAAGGCATATACAATTCAGCTTTCCAGCTGTGCACATTTCAATTCTTAACAATGCTGGGTTTTTTAAAACCAGATTTTGGGGAGAAGGGAGAAATCAACACCTTAATTGGAAGCAAAGCTTCAAAGCACAGCACAAGATGCAGCCGACTTTGCAGCTCACACTGTGCTCACCGCACATCCTGCTGGTGCAGTCAAACTGGAGAGCCTGTACTTTGCTCACAGTTCATTATTTGTGGTGCATGGAGATGGAAAGATGCAACACAACAGAAGCAGGTACCTCCCTCCAATAATCTGAGGCTTTAGGTGACTTGCTTTTTCATTCTTCAGCGAGATTGAAGAACTCAGATAAGATCAAGTTAAATATACATAAACCTCTGAAAACTACAGCCTTCTTCCTGCTGCTGGCTTATAAATAACCAGGAACACAGCATTCTGCAAAGAGTGAGAAAAATGCTTAAAATTCAAAGGAGATTGTCAAATATCTTTGAAGAGATGTCTCAGGGACTGAGGCAGGAAGGATGGTGCCAGCTGAAAGCTCAGCCTCAGCAATCATTTAAAGTGAACAACAGCATTAGTTTTTGCAGCTATTTCTCTGACTGCTTACCCAGATATGTGGGGGGGGGGGGGAAATCTCAGATTAAGTTGTACAGGATGTGTAGGGGGTCATTTTTCCAGCTGGTCGGATTATTCATGGGAGGAATTATTGGACATTAATATCAACATACATTCAATTACACCACAAGGCATTTATCACACATCGGTGTCAGATACAATTTAAACACAAACTGATTTAACATTGATATTTCTCTGTGCTCCCAGCACAAAACTGGGGACACATCTGCTTTCATTTATTCAAAGTTTACAGTGCCTGTGCTAAAAATAGTTATTTATCCTAGAGCATGAGACAGTAAGCATTGCACAATAGCTAAACCATTTTGAACACATGCAGCTGAATTCAACCTTCATGAATTCAGAAGCTTTTTAGAGTTGGAAAGTTGCATAAAAATGGTCAAAGGTAATTATGCTGTTTTGCCATTGGTCTCTCCATTCCCCTTCATGATGTCTATATTCACTTAAATAATTAAGCTCTTCAAACCACTTCTCACTTTGATTATTGTATATGTTCATTTACCTCATTCACACAAAATCACTGGTTTACTTGTCATTATTTGCCACTCAGGCTCAAAGTTCCTCTCCTTTCCCTACCTCGAAGCTTCTCATGCACCACCCTTTGTGGATCCTCCCTGCTTCGTTGTGCCAATCAGACATCTAAGCCCAAATGAGGCCACTGACTTCTTGCTGCCACCCAGACAACGTGCCCTGGGAAGTACCACAGAGTGCAGGAGTCCACCACAAGCTGAAGACAATCCTACACCAGTGAGACCCTGCCATCTCCTCCCATGCTGGCCAGTTTACAAGCTGGGGTGCAGTGGAAGGTGCCAAGATCAGTATAAAGGAAACAAACTATGCAAAACAAGAAATTTAACCTGCTGAACTAGGACTATGTGGCTTCTTATGGGTGTAATCCCTAGGAGAGTGCAGCTAATGTCTCCCCAACACATCTGACACCAACATACCAGATGGCTCTGCCACAGCTTCCCTCCAAGTAACTGGCTCCTCATTTTAATGAATCTCTCTGGATGTTTCCTCTGGCTGTTTAATGAGACATCAGCTGTCAGTACTTTAACCTTGAAGCAAAAGAACTGCACCTTACTTAACAGCAAAAGGTTTGCTCCCACAGCCACAGCAAACCTCACTGATAAAAGGCAATGTGCAATTCAAATGAAATGTTCAGATGTCATTAGGGCACAGGATAGAATAACAAACCACCACCACAATCAGGGGAGCATTAACATCATCTCCTGTATCTACTACTTCTCACTTGTTCCTTTGGCAGGCCACGGGAGAATTACCAACAAAGAACAGTGCCACATAACTGCATCTTGGCCGAACCAGGTTCTGCAAAAGAAACTGTTGCACCTCAGCTCAAAAAGAGATATCACAAACTCTGGAAGAAAAGCCCCACAGAGATAGCACTTTTGGCTTAGGAAGCACTCCAATCAGAAGTCCAAAAAGTGTTCTAAGAAATATCACAACATGTTTGTCTTAACGCATGTTACTAGCTAGAGAGGGAGATCCCTACACAGCATGGTAGTCTGAACCTCTGTGTGCTACTGCAGGATCAGAGGGAAGTCATTGATGCCCTCCTGTCAACACAAAAGCCTCCACAGGTGAAGGACAAGTCAGCTGGGATTTTCTCACCTCAGTTAACTGCAGTAAAGATTGACCAGAAAAGTTAACTGCAGGATACAATTAAGATATTGCAATGTTGCAGTGATCACCTATTTCTCAAGACTTATGCAAAGCTCTTTTATTAACTCATACAACTAAGTGATTATTTTGCCTTCCAAATTCCCCAAGAGCATTTGTGAATTTCTCCAAACACAGTCAGAAAATACCTATTTACAGATTGCAAAGTGTTTTCTGTGAGTATCTTGCATCAATCACTTTCTTTGGCCCCTTCAAATCACTCAGAAGAATTCACAGAAAATGACTGGCTTTTTTTCCCCAGCAGACATCTACAACTGCAGCATGAAATTGCAGTAAAAAAAAATTATGGGCCTGTTGCAGGAGGACAGTTTTTTGGCCATTCAGCAGAGACAATGAGCTGGTAGCCTTAACAAACCCCTGAATGTCTATTTTGGGAAGTCAGTCAGGATGTCAGGGGGCTGCTGGGTTGGAAGGGGACTGGAGGGTCAAATGGAGGACCAGCTCTCCTAGAACAACCTGGATTACTGTGAGCGCGATGCAAAAAATGCAGGGGAGACCTACAAAGAGGTTCTCAGTGCCATTTATCTCCCCCCTCCACCTGAACAAGGATTATCTGACACAAAATGTACCCTTATCAAGCATGATTTTTTTCATGTTCTTGACGTGGGACTGATGTTCAGTGACCATCATCCCTTCTCCTCTGCAAGCCTGAGAACTACCGCCACAGCCCGTGGCAAGATGATCGGTATTGCCTACGTGCAGCTCTCACACTCCACTGGGATTCAGATTAATAGATGTAAAAGTATAAAGCACTTCCAGGCTCTGAAAAATTCTCAGAAGCTAAGAAAAATGGCCTTCCCATAGAAAATGGAAATTTAAGTATGTTATTACTAAATCTCCATTTGTTCTCTTTCTGTCTCAATACAGAGCTTTCTTCTCTCCTCAGTAAAGATAAAGCAAAAGTAGAGTACACGGAGCTTTTAGAGTGTTTTTCTCGTGTAAAGAAATTAAGATGCTTGGTTAGAAATAGTCATCACTATGGTCTTTATTAAAGCAAAAACAACACTTCATCAGCAGACTTAGTTCCCTGGCAAGTCAGCTTACTAATGAATTGTTGGTGCTTATAGAGCTTATGTTTGTCAGATTGCTTCAACAAAGTCATTTTCAAGGACTTCATTTGATACCATTTCCCCCTTCAACTTTACATCAGGAAATCAATGAGACATTAAGGAAAGGCAAAGCGAGTGGCAAATGACCCAGCCCATGCAGCAGTTCTGTTCACAGTGAAAGGCAGTTCAGAAAACTCACCTGAAGAAAAGAATTCATGTTCTGGATCCTGTAGTTGTTCATAGCATTCAGATTCTTTGAAGTAATGGTTCCTGGCAGTCACTTCTCCCTGCAGCACACCTGGCCCTAAGGCTGAATTCTTGGGCAACAACTGCTTGCTGTGAACTACAAGCAGAAGATAGGCCATTTAGATCTGTACCTTTCCTTTCTCTGTTAAGGGAGAAATCCCTAAGTACTGCTCTCCTCCAAATCCCAGAGAGAGTAGCACACAATTTGCAGTTAAGGGATTTCTCAGAGAGAAAAAAACTAACCCAGAGGTACAAAGGTAAAGCCTTCAGGGGCCTCGAGTTACACCACTTGGCCTGGCAGCCTGCATTTGAGCCTCGGCTGCATTTCATGCTTTCAAGAGCATACTGTCAGCCCAGAGTTACTACAGTGAAACCCTCCATCTAGGAAGGCCTCTTCCAAGTATTTTATCACTCATGTAAGAAGGAAGTTATCTCCACAAGTACCACCTCTGTGATTAAATTGGAAGATCAAGTATTAAAAAGAAACACTTTGTTAACTACACAGATGAGCCATCCACACACTTGGAAAAATGACAAATAACTCCAAGAAGATGATAAATACAAAATTTATATGGACTTTCTGTACAAATATCCATAGTATAAATTTGCAACACTTTGATATACAAGACAATTCTGTGTAACATTCCCATGAAGCAAGCCCACATAACAAGTGTTATACCCAACACGTGTGCAGGACGTACCGAGTGTCCCAAGACACGCACACAAGTTTCACACAAATCTCAAGGACAGGAGTTTTGAAAGGCTGGATGTGTTTGTAGTCTCTTTAAAAAATAACCCAGTGCATTTCTTTGAATGACTTACTTTTAAGCACTCACGTTTAGATCCATCAGGGACTGGTTTTGAGAGTTCCACGCATCCCATTTGAAATTTAAATCGGTACTCAAAAATCTGAAGTCATTTTTGACACACAGCTCTAGTTTACAAGCCTCAACAGCCCCTATCCCTTCATCAAAACATTTTGAACAGTGTTAGCAGCAGCTTCTCCAAATACATTTTGTCTACACTGAGGTTGCAAAAAATGAGTTCCATCTTTCTGAATTCAGCATAAAAGAAACAGAGATAACAAAACACTCAGATTGCACAAAAGGTTGGTATTGACTGCAGTTCAATACAACTGCAGTAGTCTAATTAGCACTATACTTGCATGATTCAATTAAAATGTGTTTTGGGGAAAAAACTCTGATTCTGGAAAGTTGTATTACCACTACACATTTGCTGCATAGGATAGTAAAGGCTAAACACCAATTTAGCCTTTATAATCTTTGCTACTTCTTGTTGGTCTGATAAACGTTAGTCAAAGTTGAGTATCATCAGTATCATTCTATGATATTTTTCCTAAAAATGTAAACCTAAGCTAGAGATATCTAGGGTTGCACAGCACCTAAAGTCTTAACTGAAATTTCATGATCTTGGTAATAAGATGCTCCAATACACATCACATACAGTCAAATTCAATGTAGCACAAATATTCCCTACTTTACTAGTGAAAAGACAGGAGTGGTAACATGCATATTCTGTTCAAGAAAGTTTACAAGCCTAGTATAGCTCACTTCCACATTCACAAGACAGATCTATGAAGAGATGAACTGCTGTCACTTCCTGCCTGGTTACTTAATCTCTGCTCAGAGCATGATCTTACATTTGGGTCTGTTACAATGGGAAACACTTAATATCTTCATTTTACATAATCCAAACTCATCACCTGATCAACTATGTATCTTGCAGTACAGTGTGTCATTTGTGGTCCATGGTTTTGCTTTTTTAAATTCAAAGACATCATTATGAAAACTCAACTCTTGTGAGAACACGTTATTTGTCTAAACATTCAAAAAGCCCAAATACCTCATCTTGATCAATGAAGAGAGGTACATCTGACTTGTTAATATTTCATATGCTGAACAGCATACAACCAATCCACTGTGATGTCTAAGGATGTTTTAGCCTTTTCGAAGTTAAACATCCTTAAACAGCCAAAGAGGATATTAAGATGACTGCTCCATGATATTACAAAAGTGAAGAGAAATGGAACCAAAACTTAATATTGACATGCTCCCTCCTACACACTGAGTACCACAAGCTACCTATGCAGTACAAAACATCATCTTTGATACACAACCAGACTAATCACTGCCCTCAATGTATGCTGGATACAGTCCCTCATATTTTTCAGTGTCTAGTAGTTTTGCACTCACGACCGAGGGGATATGTCTGTTCTTCACTTATGCAACTTCACATAACTGAATACACTCACTGTCTCCAGCTGGTCTCATGAAATACAGTTAATTCCTTGTTTTTCTTTCAGAATTTTTATGAGCTCCTGAAGCACAGAGAATGAAAAAAGCAAACACATCACGGAAACAACAAATCCATACTCTGAACTTTCAGGTGCACAGTGCTTCCCTCCAGACTGCAGTGGCCACAAAGTTTCTCAATTTTTGCAAATAAAAGCTTAGCTTAAGTTTAGGTCTGTTTTGGGGCTGTCTTCTTTTTATTCACAAAAGCTGCTGTGTAGCTCAACTGCTACTGAGCTGTGCTACCTGTAAGCTTCTACAATTGCTCAGTTACATGTGACAATATCCCAATAACATAAGACTGTTCTCATAATGCAACGTGTATATATTATCAACTGCATGTTTGCACATATGTAAAAGCATTTTACATGTGTCCACTATGTGAAATTCAAGCTCCAGCCTGAGAACGTTCCTTAAGAAAATTGATATTCAATTTAGGCAGAGTAATTTTGCTCTTTACACAGCTGTAACAGATAAATGCAAAGATTGTACCATACGGTTCCAAGACACAATATGCAACAGGGTACAGAGAGGAAAAGTTAAGCTTTCTTAGTAAATCTACTCTTTGTGAGCATTTAAAAAAGAGAACAAAACAACTTTCAACACAAATCAGCCCTATTAATCTCAGTCTCAAAGGAAACCAGCATTTTGCACTTGCAACTTGTCTCTTCTAATGAGAGATTATTTCATCTCCGATTACTCTTTATTCTTGAGGAACAAGATGAAATTCATGCATGTTAGCAAGCTTTATGCAATATATATATATATAAAAAAAATCAAGATTAAGACATATCTTATGTATATGGTCACACACCACCAGAACAGGAACATCCAAGACCTCGCTGTAGTCATGCCATACAAAAAATAAAAAAAGCCTTATATATTAACCAAGCCAAAAGGAGGGAAATATTGATATCTTGAACAACTTAAGTCTTCTACCTACACCTAATGCTGTCTACCTGGCAAGCCATTTTCATTTTACACATCTCAACAGACACACGTGTATCTTGATATAAGTAGCAAACACAGGAGTTCCTCCTCATTACCCACTCACACCTTTCCTGTCCTAACGTGCCAAATCCAGTGACAGAAAGCAGAGAAGTGATCAAAGGTAAAACTTTAAGTGCTTCTTCAGTTAATGTTACTAAAACAGTTTTGAGTCCTGTCAAAAACATTCAGAGTTGAAAATGGCAGAACTGCACCGTATATAATAAGCTTGTGTTGGCAAGAAATGTACAACTTACTGACTGCTAAGTGAATGCTTCTTGCTACAATCTCTTGAAAAGAAGAAACAAAGTCATGCTTTGGCAAAAATCCCCTGACCAAAACAATTTCCCTTAAACCTTCTAAAAGTTCAAACATATTTTAAACATCTAGTTGTCACTCTTTCAGACTGAGGTTTTTCAATTACTCTAACTTCTTGGGTCAAAAAACTCAGCTGACAAGCTTGAGCTATGCAGCATGCCTCTAAATTGCCAAAAATTGAAAAAGCTGGGGGTGTACTACATAATAAACTTCGAAAACAAACATTAACAAAAATGAAAGAGAAAGGTGCTTCAGTTGAAAGTGATAAAAATAAACCCATCATAAATAACATTTTTAATAGAAGACTACTAAGGTGCCTTCTTTGACTACTGTATCACTTACCTGGTGCTTCTGTGGCATTGGAAAACAATAAACATTCAGACAGAAAAGTCACAGTCCTACCAAGCTAAAAGGTCAACACTTGACTTATGTCAATACTTGAACACAAGCATATATGACCATTATACAGCTAGTGAACTGAGGCTGATACATCCTTTTTCTCTTACAAGACTTCAAACAGATAAGATACACTTATTTTGATTGTCACAGCTAAAGATACACAACACACAGCATACTTGCTTATAAAACAAAGTAAGCATGTATCAGCCTTAAAGGAGAAGGCTGCTAACAGAGCAGAGGTTTTACGTAAACACAAATGACAAATCAAGTAAAAGCTTCAGCTTCAGACTCGAGGTCTGATATTTCTTTGGTCCAAGTGTACAAAATACACCACCAAACAACTATAGGCCATTATCGACCACCTGACTTTTACGCTGTCTTACGGAGC
Source organism: Urocolius indicus (assembly GCA_013401255.1). Taxonomy (NCBI): domain Eukaryota; kingdom Metazoa; phylum Chordata; class Aves; order Coliiformes; family Coliidae; genus Urocolius; species Urocolius indicus. Next base: position 15,915 of record WBNH01011751.1, on the reverse strand, counting down.
TTTCAGTCTCTGATTCAGCTAATGGTTGTTCACTCAAGTCTTCCATTTCTTCTTCCCCTGATTCTTTTCCAAGTGCTAAATCCTCCTCTGAGTCATCAGCACTTGAATTTGCTGCGTCTTCTCCATCTGAGAGATCTTTTACATCTGCAGTCTCTTCAGCATCGTCTGCGGAAAGCTCTGCAGCCTCCTCCGGTTCTTCTAATGCTGCATTCTCCACATTATCCTTTGTAATTGCTTCTTCTAAACAAAAGAAGAGTTGCAAAAACATGAAGTTAGCCTGTCTCCAGAACAATGTCTTTTACAGTTACATCACCATGTATTTATTCTGAAGTATTCATAGAGGTTTCTGCTGAAAACTTGCACAGGACTGCATTTTCCTTACTTTTTCCATCTTCAGTAGTATTTCTCTCCTTTTTTCATTTGTTCTTCTTGCCTATTAGGCAGACATAGCTTTCATTTTATTCCAACAAGTCACAAATTAGGGACTTTTGTCTTCCATGTTCACAGGGAACAGACCTCGTACTAAAGATCAGGAAAGTGTATGTTTTCAGTTCTACTTGAAGAGGATACAACACCTTCCCCTGTCCCTATAGCTGCAGTCTCTAGATTAATTTGATTCCCTCTATTTTCCTCTTTCCCCAATTACAAATTAGAAAGAATTTTGCTAGTTCATGTTACATTACTTAAGGTGATATATGGAGTGCATATTAGGATGTGGAAACATCCTGCCAAAGGAAGCTCCTGTCCACATTTAAGCAATAGGTCTAGTGAGTATGCTCCTGCATAAACCTCAGTATCTTTCTTCCAGACTACATTGTTTTGAATGCATTTAGCCTCTCCATAGTTGTGGATTCAAAAAAAACCCCTGCTGTTTGTATTTTGTCTGTTTTGATATCCTCCAAGTGAATGCTTTGATATCAATGTTTTAGAGCACAACGTACCAATCTTTGCCAGTGCAAGTAAAAAGCACACCTGAATTCTTGGTGCACATCTAAGTTCCTAAAAGTACATTGTCCTCTCTCCTACAAGAGTACATTTAAATCTACAGTATTTCTTCCACTTGAAGAGTTCTTACCAGATATTTCAGCTTTGTATCTTGACTTGGATGGGCAAAGGCAGTCTGATATCAAAACCAGTATCTGTGTAAAGGTAAAAGGCATTCATTAGCAAACCATCCCAGCAGCCCCTGTGCTATGAGGTATTTTCCACTCATTGTCTTTAGATGGACATACAATAGAATTTAGAAAATTACATTATCTTGCTCAGAGACAAGATCTAAATAAAAACGTGGAAAAATATCTCTTCTTAGTGTATACCAAGCAACATTCTCCACTTTCTACTACAAATTTTCTGCCTCCCACTTCTGTAAATTTATTCAGGATTGAAACTTCTTGCATTTTAAGAAGAGACACCTAGAACACACTTCAGGGTTTTCATTTCTTTAAAACTTATGAAACAATATTGATCAAGACTTTTTATGTTTTGGAATGGTATTTCAACCCTATTCCTGGCTCCTCAGTAGACTGTACCTACACCTTTTGTGCTTGTTCCTACCTAAAGCTGCCTGTTGCAGAACACATACAATCAAAATGCAAGGAAGTATTTGTGTCTCACTGCCACATGTAAAGGAAAGAAAAAGACAGACGACACCATGTTAAAGAAATAGTTTTCAATCATTGCAAAGTTCTTAGAAAAATGACAAGAGATTAACTTTACACTTTTTCAGGTTTGATGCTTTTTAGTGGAGACAAAAGTGAAGGGGTTTTTTTTAAACATTATATTCATTTGCTCCTAGTTATGCTAACTTGATCTGCACTCATTTGGTGCTGAAAATCTACCATCTAGAAAAATGCAGCTGTTGAAATTGTATAATGAAAGACATTTGCTTATATATACCAGTTCTGTACACATGTATAAAAATGTGGTTTTGCCTAAATACACATGCTGCTTTGAAATCTCCGTACTACTGAAAAACAGACTCATGCAATTTCTCTTTATTTCCCCAACACTAAAGTTTAGGCTGAAGGGCAGAGATCCAAATGCCAGAAACAACCTTTATATTTCCTACTTAGAACAGTAATTTAGCAACTAGTTAAACCAGTTACCAGCGTATTTTTTTTTAATCTGTCTTTATAGTTGCAGAACACACTTGTGGACCAAGCAACTCGTCTGAAATAAACTTTCTTTCCCATCTACAACTCCTTTTCCAGCTTAATGTCTCCTTTAATATTGATATTTTAGAGGTTACAGAGCTATGTAATTTAAATAGTCTGAGAGAAAATAACCCCAGCTTCACAGGTAAAGCAACTTTGAATTGTTCCCTCACTGATGAAACAAACGCAAGGCTCAGAATATTCTGCTTAACTTCTGCATATACATCTAAAAGGATTTGCTGAATAACCTTCTTTATCTTTTGGTGATTGATATATAAATGTACCAGTTTTCGTTACTAACCAGAGAAGGCAGATTTTCCAGTTACTAATAAGAGCTCAACCCAAAATATCTCAGAAGAGAAAGAAGTGAAGTCAGATTTCATTAAAACCAAGATATAACCACAGCGCTATGGCCTGGAATAGAGTATATAAATTAAACCCCAAAATCTTCAAAGCCTTTACATTTTCATCTTTTCGTTTTGAGCAGCAGCATACTTACATCACTAACTCCCACAAATACAATCCCACTCTAGCTAATAAAAATCTGTGCATAAAGCCTGTGTTTCTAGAAAGTTTGAATCTTCACACAGTTCTGACCACACACATTCAAGCTGTAAGTATGAAAGTCTTAACTTTTATTTTGTTCTTTTATATTTATTTGTTTAGTGAATGCATGAAAAATCTAAATTGGAGCACAGCTTTCATAACAAGGTTAATTTACATGAGCAAACTAGTCTTAGTCTCTCCCTGAAGAGGGTAACACTCAAGAGGTGTTCTACAGTACTGAACTCTTCAGAATTTTAATTCTACACAGCATGAAAAAGCAAGTTAAAACAAGGTACTTCACTATATCTTATCAGAGAAGGTCAGGGGTTTTTTTCCACAAGTCAATGCAAAGCAATAGTCCTACGTAACTGTGAAAAAATAATATGTGTTCTTACCAAACCCAGAAGCAAGCCAATCAACAAGGTTGCTAGGATGAAGATTGCGTAAGAAATCCAAACATGAATTCCAAGAGTGCCAGTGAGGTAGTTATGTATTTGCTGGAAATGAGAAGAAAATACTTAATAACTTCCTACCTAACAGCACTTATGATTTAGACTGTCATCACTATTACCTGATATCTAATTAAGACCTTTCATTTAACATTATTTCTACTCAAGTGTTCCCACTCAAGCCCTAGCCATCCTTAAGTGTCCTACTAGAATTCTTTTGATACCATTAAATCCTGTTTTTCTTCACTGAATCATTCATGTTAAAAAGCTTTTTAAGCAAGGCATGCACAATTCCTTTCTCCTACGCTACTTGGCGTCAGAGATACGCTTGTTTGTAGTGAGGTTACAAATGGTATGAGAAAGGCTCAGAGCATACAGGCAAGTATCACAACATGCTTGATCCTTTTATCCTGGAAGAAGGTGGCAAGTGTGGAGACAGACTGTTGAGTTAGAGAAACCCAAAGCATGAACTTGTATATCTCTTCAGATGGCTTCTGCCATAGGAAGGAGATCATATAATAAAGCATCTCTGACGACAGTCACAGTACCAATAGAAGTTTATGAAGCTGGTAATTTTTTAAAGCTGGTTTAGAACTTAAGTATTTTAGAACCAAAAAAGCAACCTAATCAGGTTAAAAGCAAATGTCCTTTTATATCCACTTCACAAGCACACCACCAACTGAAAATCCTTAACCTCACATGGAGCTTTATTCCCATAATCACATCTGAAAAGCATGGTGGCAGACATTTAAAGTTACACAAGATCCAAATACATACTTAAGTTCAAGAATTCATCGGCTAAAATTAAGGCATTTAGTTCTTACACAAGCTCTTCAGTTCTTAAAAGAAGTCATCCATTTTAAGTAAAAACTGAAGCAATTTCACTTATAAAGAGAATAATCCAAATACAAGATTTCTTCAAAACTGAAATCTGTTATTCAAACCTACAAATTCAATTGAGACTGAACCAAGCATCACAGAGTCAGATGGTCTGGTAGGAAGTAAATTACAATGTGAGCTTTCTTCCAAGAGTATATCCATTAGAAAACAAAACACAATCAACATTTACAAAAGTCTAAATAGTGAAATTCCAGCTTCATCTTTTTTTATGTCAAGATAGGTTCCAACATTTTTAAAGCATATGCAAGGACAGTACAACAAGAATAGTGAGGAAGCGTACAGCTGAAATTCTGAAAGTGGAAAGCAAATTAGAGGAGGTTTCTTCAGAGAGCAGGAGGGAAGGAAGGAAATTAGACAAAGACAACATCATTACATAGCAACCACAGAATAGAAATATATAAAAAAACTTATAAAAACTTAATACTATCCAGTGAAAGAATGAATCAAAGATAAGCTGCAGAGGAAGACTAATAACTGAAAGTTTTGTTTGATTCTGTGTCAGTTAGATGCTTACTGGAAGTGATACGAACTCGGTTCAAACTCTTTACTCCATTTTTGTAGCACATGACAGTATTAAGATTCTGATACATTCAAATACAGTTTCACAATCTTGTCTATACTTGAAGATCCTAAGACAGTTGTTTCCTGAACAAAGGTCTGAAAATCCTCAGTGTTTGGACAGCTGACAAATGAAAGTGTATTAAACTGTTTGCAAATTAAAAGCATACTTCAGTGTACACTAAGCATTTCTCCTTCACTTCCAGTAATTATTCCACTGTCCAGATTTGTTGTATTGCTACGCAAAAAGCACTAACAGTTTGAAATCCAGATGCAGAGATCTTTCTCAAAAAAACACAACTCTTTTCCTGTACAATACACTAGATGCCAATGAACTGCAGAAGAGCAGGATTAACATATGTAAAAATGAACCTGGATATAATCTTTAGGAATTGTTTTAAGTGAGAGAACCTAGTAGATACTAAATTAATTCCAATGTTTAGAACCATTTTTGCTAGTCCATTATGTTAGCACACTTTGACAGAACACTTTAACTATACCAAGATAATAAGAACAGTAAATATTTTCAGTACTAACAATAATCTTCACAATCAAACTTGTATTTTTGCTACAGTCTATTAATACTACAAAATTTAAAGTGCAAAGATACCATACACCCAGTGTACAGCAAATGTAAGGAAACTTTAACTCATAGAAGGATGATAAAAATATTTGGTTATGTTTTGACTTCTAAACAGATTATCATTCTAAGCATAAAAGGGGGTGTGGAAAACACTACCACATAGCTACTTACCCTAATCCATCCAGAGAGGTGAAATAGCCCTGCCATACCATGCATCCTAGGAAACAAGGAAAAGGAAGGAAAAAGTTCCAAGACAGAAATTGAGATACATAGTAAACTGTTCAGAAATCAAAGAAAAAAAATATCTATAGACTTTCAATGCCATTCAGCCCTTAGTAAGGGTAAGGAAGAGGCTACTGCAAATAAATACATTTTCTCTGTATTGTGTGCATTTAAGCCAATTGATTGCAAAACATGGAAGCAGAAAAAATTACATTTGAGGATAACGAAAAAAAATACCAATCCCAGTCCTGTAACTCCTCTCTCCATTACTAAATATCATATAGCACTTCCTCACTCTTAGAAGAAAGATAAACACACCCTTTAGATCTTTGACATTAACTTACATACAATAAGAACAAAATGCAGAATGAAATGCAGGCCCTTCACATTTTTGGGTCATCCTTTATATCATGCAAACATTCTGTATTACTTCATGGTGAATCCAACATCCTGGAAATAAATTCTGCTATACTGTTTGCTATTCCAAAGGAGACACAGAAAAATACCGAGAAATCCTTAAAGCTGAAGACTGCCTGTCCCAAGTAGCCAGATGTCATTAAATAATAACCTACATAAACATGCATTTGATTCCGGTACCTGGCAGATATTGAAACTGACAATTACATAACGCTCAGTGTTTGTTTTCTCTTCATATATTTTCAAAGATTATATAAAAAGTCTCAGTAGGCATGAACAAAAGCAAGTGCAGAAAAACATCTGCGTTTAAAGGTGAGAAATGGGAAAGCACGCTGTCAACACAGATTGCTTCTGCAAAGTGTACATGTCTAGGGAATAAAGGCCTTTTGTCTCTAAACTGTCAACATAGCTTGCTGTTCATTAAGGATGCTATGAAAGATGTTTCTTCTTAAAAAAAAAAAAAAAAAAGTGTTACATTATAGAAGACGGAGACTTCCATCCTGCTACAGGTTCCACAGCTTCCCATTTTCTCTCTAAAACATAACCTTGAAGATCTTCCAATGTCCGAGAGCCTCGGTATCTGCGAAATACTCCATCATTTGCACTGAGGAAACAGAAATATGCATTACCACAGATATCCCTTAAACTGTAGCTATGGAAAAAAAACTCTAACAAACCAAAAAGCCCATATAGAGTATAGATTTTACTTGCTCAGAAAGTTGAAAACGAATGTTTTGAAACTCCAATCTATGAGGGACAGTCTCAGTTTTTAAGCAGCACAACTTTTTGCCATTTATTAAAACTCCTATTTTTCTTGAATAAACACTCACACTACAGCAAATACAAAGAACATGAGGTTAACAACCAAACTATTTTTTAGACAACTCGGAATTAAATGTATATTTTATTTTCATTTAGCACACTGAGCTCACAAGAAACGTTTTGAGTTGTCCCTTACATCTTCCATGCCACTGTTCAAACAGGACAGGGGAAAAAAAGAATACACACTGGAACAGACAACTTACTGATAAATTGTAGGAAGTGTTGTGACAAAGAAACGACCAGTCAAGCCTAGGAAAGGAAGAAAAATCTCGCATCAAACAGTTAAGCAAAACCGAAATTTCTCACCATTCTGACATCTATAAATACCTACAAATCTGTATTTGTAGACTAGCAGATTGCATAGCTTTTACCACTGTTTTATAAAAACAAGTTTATAGTTTGTCTTCAAAAATACTACAAACTGTACCAGATACTAAACACTGTTGACAGATTAGGGAAACGCACTTACCTTGAAGAATGTTTACTACAAAGTTATTTTTCTATATGGATTTCACCTAAAGTTTCAGTGGTGAATTTCCCTATGGATTAGGCAAAAAAAGGGATGTGTGGTTTTAAGTTGTTTGGACTTTTTTTTAAGATGCTTATTATCAAATCAAGCACATGCATCTTTAAAGCTCCAAAAAGCAAGTCTTGTTCATTTCAACTCTTCAGCTTGCTGTCTTTATTGCTTGAGAGGAAGGGTGCTGGAAAACTTCATAAAACAACTAAAATCTGTGCCAGCACAGGGAGATATAAAGTAAACATACACAGAAGTGTAACATTAGAATTAAAGAAGAAATAAGCACAGCTACACGAGAAAAAAAATTAGGGGGAGGGTGTGTAAGGAACGTAATAAACTTAAAAGCAGAAAAAGTCATGGGAACACTGAAAGACTCTTGCAAATGCTCCTCCGGGAAACAAAAGACAGCAGCTAGAACCAACAGCCTCAGAATGACCAGTCAAACTTATAAATTACAAAATCTGTTGCCAAAATGCACCTAAGCACCCCCAAAGCTTTCGCTGGAAGTTTGCAGCTTCTCTAAGGAACCTCCTTAGATGAGTTATACCAGATGTAAGCCAGCTGTAAAAAGTTAAGATCAGATTATTTGTTTCAGTGCATGTTTCATACAAACTTAACTGGCTAGTAGTTCTAACCTGAAATAGTTAAGTGTCTGTCTTGATTGGCACGTCAAAAACCTGACATACATCTAACTATGAAGTAAACAAATAGTCAAGAAAAAAAAAACTTCAGTATTTGCACACATGCACACACACCAAAACACACATAAATCTAAAAAGTCACACTGCTTTCATCAAACAAGTACTCAAAAGAAGTCTGGTTTTAAATCACAGGTAAACGTTGTGATTGAGAGCTTAAGAAAAGCACCACAAATAACACCAGACTTGGAGATTCAAAAGTGGCACCGTTACTTTCTCTTGAAATACTGAATGTTTCAATAGAAAAGACAAGGAAAGAATAAGCACTTCAAAACTAGAACATCAAGTGACTGAAATATGCTGTAAATCCATTAAGGCTCTGGTAGACAAATTCTTTCCCCATCTGCTAATTAAGCACCATGAATGGCTACTTTCTCCTGCAGGTTTTGGAAGTGCAATTTTACGCAACTCTGCACTCATCTAGTGGTTTTCACCTAATTTAACGCACTTTGACTACTTCCAATTTGATGAAGGGTTACATAACCAAAGCTAATTAAGGTACCATTGTGCAAGCAAAAAAACAGCAGCTAGAGCACTTAAGCACACCAGCTGAAAGCAAGGCTGAAGCACAAGCCTTTTTATTTCAAATTTTATTATCAATATACCTCAATCACTTTGGAAAACTTCCAAGGGAGCTCACACACCTTCAAAACTGCATCCACACCAAAGGTTAAATCTGTAATAAATCTTTGGTCACCAGTTTCAGCATTCATTAGTTTCAGAAGTGGCTACAGTTCTTAGTGGCTACAGTTTGTGTTGAACTGGACGTTGTAGGTATATTATGTATGCTTTACTATAAAGATTTATCATTTTGGGTCAGTGCTTTGACTTGGAGAAATCAAGCATCAATCTGGCATTACCAAGCAGTCAGAAAAATTTAGACGAAAAGAATCAAGTACCAACCCTTCAAGGTCCCAATACTTCCATTCAAGTTCTTCACCAGAAAAAAAAAACATTCAAGATCTCAAGTATTTCATATTTACAGCACTTCTGAAAGTGCATTTTTAAGTTACAGTCCCATTCAAATACAGCGACAACTGAAATCCTTTTGTTTTAACACTGACGAAGTGAAACAATCACTGTCTAATTGACAGAAAATAACAAGATAGGATTATAAAGGATTTCGATGTGCAGAGTAACTCTCCAGAGTAACCACTATTTCATTAATGTGCAGAAGCTCACTTCAAGTTTGTATAAATGCAGAACTTTTTAATATTCCAACTTAGCTGTTATTATTAAACTGTTGGTAATTACTATGTGCACTAAAGGAGAGCCCTTCAGCAACAGCTTTTTAGCTTCAGAGTTTTTGCATACCTCTAAACTTTTGACAAAACATTAGCCTGCACGAGGTCCAGAACAGCTGGCATTTTCTTGTGAAAATGTAAATTGCTCTGAGACCAGAGTATAAGTAATTTCCCTACTGTTAACTTGATGAAGCTAACTTGTTTGGCAGGTTTTCAAATAACAAAATCGACATATTTTCCACACACTTTATAAAGTCAGTAAAACTTAGCCTTTTTATTACAGTAACATCTCTTTCTATCTCTGTCTTTTGACATTGCTGATAAAACCTTTTATCCCCTCGAAGCCAAAACAAGCATAAACCGTTCCCAAGAGATGCAAAGGTTTAAACAATATCGGTAGTGCTTACACAAACACACATTCAAAACTTTTAGTACAGTCACTAAGGGAATAATTAAGATTGTATTCACGCTTCTGTGGATGGTTAGGCAACCCCTTTTGTAAACACATTTGCATATGAGCATCCCCAACAGAATACAACAGTAACACCTGTACTTTAAAGCACTACTACAATTAAACAAGACAATAAACCAGCACAACCATGGAAACAGTTAAGAACTTATTAAAGCAGGCTCCCACTGTGGTAATGCTACCACACCCTGAAAGTCTTGATAAAGGACACAGAGCAGGATTCTTCTGCAGACAGTTTGGAGGAAAGAGGAATGACACAAGCAGAGAAAAAGATTAAATCAGAGAATAAGCTCCTTTTAAGACAGTATTAAACCAGATCACTCCCTCAACTCTTTAACCTTTCAACTTGAGTTTATAAACTTAGGCTCACAGATATGAGCTATACAGAGAAACAAAATGTGGATAACGTTACTCTCATTTAGAAATCTCCTTTCTGACTTGGCTGGTATCCCAAGTACTCCAGCAAAATGAAGCACACTCCTAGATACTAAGTGGTACTTATATTGAACAATTCTTTTCATTCAAACAGTCCATTTCATATCATACCTGGTTCTTGAGTGACGTCCACCTTTCCCACAGTGATATCCAGACGTTCGCTTTCCTTTGCGAAACTCTCCCATATCAATTCAATCTGTTGACAAGCAGGACACCAAGGAGCATAGCTAAAGGGGGGTAGACAAGTTAAATATTTTAATATTCTTACACTTATAGACATTCAAGTTGATTTACTGTACAGAAAAAAAAAAACACAAACACATCAATCCCAAAGGAGAAAAACCTATCGCTTTTTTTCATCAGGTCTACTAAGACAATCAAGTAGCTTTTTTAAAAATCAATCCCTACCCATTCCTTCTCACATGAATAAAACAAAAATCAATTCCAGACATCTGAGAAATTTATGTAAGAATTGCACACAACTTATGATTTATCCTATTTACATATATAATAAATCCATTTCCGTGCAAGCTATCTTTTAGCTTTTATCAAAGTCAGGCTGTCCTCTGAAGCAGCACCCTTCAACTTAACATTTTGATTTCCTACACCTGAGAACTACTACAAATTGCATTTTCCTTAGCCCACTACTCACTACATCAAAGCATGCCCTTTTTTTGATAGCACTCAAGATTTAAAAAGAACGCATGTCAAATCCCCAGTGCTTATACTGATTGTTTTTCTCAAGTCCTGTTTCTATCCCAGGATTAATTTCAGCAAATAAGTAAGCATGTTTCAAGAGTTAAGTTTTCTATGCTACCAATTGCACAATCAAACAGTGTCTACAGTTAGTATTGACAATATCAATATGGAGACAGAACAGAAAAATAAAAGGATAACATCAGATAACATTTAAATGCTGATAAAAATCTCATTTGCCACCTTTACATACTTTACCCTAACTTGGCTGACAAAATGTGTGTCAAACTTGCACAGCTTGCAATAGTCTGTCATACACAGATAAGGTAAAATAGAACTATTAGGTATAGCATGTAACTAATTTCAACAAAACATAAGCTTCAGAAGGTCAACTACATGGTTTCAGGCTACTTTTCAACAACAGGTAGTAGCCAAAGATACAAAAATTAATCTTTTATCTACCAAGACCTGTATCACAATAGTACATGCTCTGGAAGCTGATAAAAAGTTTCTTCAGTGTGTCAAGCATCCTCCAAAACAGACAGGAAAAATATCCCGATCCAAAACCAGTCACCTCACAAAAAAGTTTTAATACAAATTGCCAAAGCCCTAGCTACCTCAAAGAGCAAACGGAGGTTTCTTCCCCAGATTCTCCTGCCAAATTGTGCTCTAATCCCTTAAGTCACAGATGAGCCTGCCGAATTGACAAGACATTGGTCACTGTTCTGAGGAATTTGTTTCAGGGTGCAAGTTCAAACTTATGAATTGTCATTCTGCCGTTTTTACTTTAGTACCCTGACACACATCTCTTTTTCCAATAATGTCCAAATAAAAGGGAAAACTGATCACATACTATTGTGGTATGATGCACTACAAATGAAACAAATTGTATTTTCTAACACGACATTTCAAGTGCTATCTCCACTTGTGCTACAGCTCAGGACTGAAATGCTTTAACTTCCAAGATGAGCAGCAAAGCAGGGTATATTGTCGTTATTCTTCTCTTCAGTTTCCAACCAAGAAAAGGATAAGAGTACCATCTGCTTTTTTTTTAAAAGATGGAGAAATTATTTTTAAAGTAGAATGCCAATCAATCACTGAAAAGTTATGTAAAATCCTCAAGAACTTCATCAAATTAAATTCCATCATTCTACACGGTTTTGTTCCTTTCTATAACAGTAAAGCATCTGCTACCGAGGATATTTCAGTTTAACACGTTCTCAGTTTCTGCTCAGCCAATGCATGGCACAGTAATCAGCCACATGTTCAGGTATTAAATGGAAGTCCATAGATAATTTGGTTACTTCCTCTGAACTCAGTCAGGACGGCTTGCAAAGCTTCAGAGACATACAAGTCAAAACTCTGGTTTTCAGTCCACCCTGCTTTTTGAATTTGTTTTTGAGGTTTGTCTGTTTATTTAGGGGGTTTTTTTAAGATTAGGAAAAGCCTGGATACTAACAAGTCAAAAAACTAGAGTCTTAAAAGTAACAGAATTCCCAATCTTACTCAACTGAAATTAGTGCAATTGCTAAGTAACTTATGGAATTCTTCAATTTACTTAACGTGTTTCAAGACAACTGTTTAAAAGTATTATATAAATACTAAAATATTCAATTAGATTTTCAGCACACGTTGAAACTACACATAAAAGTGTTAGTGGGGAGACTGAATCCTTGCAGTAATTTGGCCTACTAGACAGCAGGACAAATGACAAATGGCATAGAGAAAATGAAGTATAGGCCTGTACTATGATAAACTAGCCTCAAAAAACAGGTCTATTACTTACACCACTCCCTTGATTTTCACCTGGCTAGAATTAAAATAGAAAATTAAGACATTTAGGTACACACAACTCTTATGTCTGTGCTGAAACAAATGGGAACCAAAATATTTAACACTCTGCATGGAAAACTAGAGATTTTCCTGATGGGCAAGTACCTAAAGTACTGCAGGTACATCAGGACCATATTAAATAGCTTAATTTATAGCCAGAGGCATGAAGACAACAAGTTTATTGTTGGGGTTTTTCCATTGTTCACTTCAAAAAGAAGAAGATGTTAAATTAAGATCAGTCAAGCTTGGAACAAACTACATCTACAAATGCAAAATGCACTTTTAAATAAACAGACCAGAAATTAAGTTTTCTACATAAACAGACAAAGTATAAAGACAAAAGGAAAACTTTCCATACTAACGAATCATTATCTTGTGGCTACACGCCAGAAACCTTTTAAAACAGTTCACTCCCCAGAATCACACTAGCAGCCCTAAGGTGAGGATCTGTGTGCTGTGATAGTACCAATAAGCAAGAAGTGTTGCAACGTCTTTCACAGACACAAAATTATCTATAATATTTTTATCAATGAAACACAACAGCGCTTACAGCGCCTGTATTTTCACCAGCTAAGAACCAAATATTTGAAAAAAAGCCAGCCAAGTACACACGCTTCAGGTAGGAGAGATGAAGGAAGAAAAATACTATTTCCACTACAAATCCCACGCACAAGTAATTTCTCAGTTAAGTTTCTCTATTTGTACACCTGAGAACAACAAAAAAAGTGGTAGCATACAGCAATTCACTTACATTACTTCCACAAATAGAAAATCTGACACGAAACAGAAGTTTTCGTATCTGTTCCTACCAGGCAGGAGGCTTCAAGCCAGGAATGCTGAGCAGGTGACCAAAATAAGGAAGATTTTTTTTTTTTTTTTAATAGAGATAACATTTATATTAAAAAAATTAAGTACTGCTTGGAAAACAAATGGGACATTCTTGGTGCAAACAAGGTTTTGATGAACAATCTTGCAGTCTTGTGGGGAAGGAATCAATGAACTGACATGCAGGACTCCTGTCTGGATCATCAGCTCTAAACCAGTTATAAACCAGTAGAAGCCAAAAATCTATCAGCATGAAAACAACTGCAAGAATCATAAGAAATCAATACTACATCTCAAAGTCCTGTTTACATGTGATTGGAAATCTCCTACTGCCATTAATTCAAGAACAGCAGCATTGAGTTAGCATCCTCAATAAAGACAAAAGTTCCTTCACAGAAGAAAAGTAGAAAGCCCTAGAAATTAACCACATCAATAGGTATGAGGAAGAAAGGACCTTCCACACATAAAATAAGTCCAATTTAAGCAACACAGCAACATGTATCATATCCAGTTAGCACTAAAGCTAACTTTGCCACCACCGCTATTGTCAGCTGTCACTCCAAACCAGTATCAAGTGGAATAAAGTCTTTCAAAGGACTTGAATTGTTCACTATCCCTGTCACTTCTGATTTCAGACAGTTCCTCTCTTCTTCCTTCATCAGGGACACATACCACAAAGTATTTAAATATTTTCTCTTAGTAATAAAGACTTTGAGTCATCATAAAGAACCTTTTTTCTCCTCAAGAGTCATCAACTTGTCTATGAATCAGTAACTTTCATACAGCTTCCACAAAGGACTAGGGGTCAGTAGTGGCAAAGGTTTGAATATTAAAAATATATTTATTTTCTTTCATTCCAAGATCATCTTCTCCCCCACCACTTAGAACACAGTAAATGAAAAGAAGAAAAAAACAGAAACTCAAAATCAAACCCAAATCCTAAGCCACAACAGTGGGCAGCCCTGGGTGTTTCCACCAGCTAATTCAGGATTCCTCCTCTCTACTCGCTGATGAACACGAGGTGCCCTGGAGGATCCTGAGCAATAAAGCCCTAGGAAAAGTGATCATCTCTCCCCTAATACTGGAGACAACTCAAATTCAGTAGTAAAACAAAACTTAAAGCAGCTGAGTAAGGATTTATGGGAGAGCATAGGTTCAGATGCTGATGGGCAAACTAATCTGTTTTACAGGCTACCCTGTCTGTTTCAAACTGTTCAAACTCACGCAAACATCCACAAAGGAGTAGCACACGTGCTACAACAAAATCCTACTTCACAGCTGCATAGCACACATATCATGTGAGCACAGAGACTATCTACGCTACTTTTAACTACTTGTCTTAAAAAAAAAAACACACCTCGATTTCCATGTCCCCCTTCTAAATACAGAGAGGTGAGCTGGCCTCCAAGTACCAAATATCACGTGCGTTTCAAGAACAGCATCAGGTCACAAGGGAAGCCACCACACCACTACTGAAGTGCTTAAAACCCCAGTCAGCAATAATCAAACCTCTCTATCTGTCACCAGGATAAATCAACAGCAGCACTGAGAAGTTAATGAACTCTGATGCATCTCCCTTCAACAAGAACTTTAGAGCAAGGCAGCTGGAAGTGAGGGCGTACCAGGATATTACGTAACACCACTTCGGAAACCTGCTCTTGCAAAGTATTACACATCAAACGCAGCTTTTCTAGCTTGTACAGAATCCAGCATAAGTCCTAAACTGGTAAGCAGCGTAAGACGCAGCGCATGACACTATACCCCAGCAGTTTGTTCTCCCTACTGACCGGCACCCTGTTTAACCTTGGGGCATTCAGACATCCTGTGAGGGCAGGACCAGAACCTGAAGGAAAGCTACTTTATATCATCTCAAATAAGCCAAGCGTCCGCCTGGAGTTCCGCGGGGCCGACAATGAAGTGTGGAATTGATCACGGGCATCAGGTGTCCCCTATGTGGACGACACACGGCCGCCTCCCTCCCGTGCCCACACCCCACACCCCCCCCAGACCGGCCATTGCAGGGGCGGGGAAGCTGCACAGCTGCTCCCTCCCTTCCCTTGGCGGACTGTGACGGCCATTCTCCCCCAGCACCGGGGCCATTGGCGCTACCAACACCTCGGGCAGGCTCCGAACCGAGGCGGGAGACACCACCAGGCAGCACACAAAAGGGAAAGCCGCCGCTACTCACAACTCCAGCATCCACTGGCCCTGCAACACCAGGCTCCAGTTGGAGCCGCCCAGCACTTGCACGCGGCTCCGCGGCTCGCCAGGGCTGCCTGCCCGGGAGAACGAGGAGGACGCAGAGAGGGAGGCGGCACCCGACAGCGCCGCGAGGAGCAGCGCGGCCGGAGCGCAGAGAAACCTCAGCCCGCCCCGGCAGCCGCCGGCCGCCATGTTCAACCCGCCCGCCTCAGGAAGTGAGGGCAGGAGCGCCCGCCGCGGGGGCGGGGCCTGCGTGCGGGGGAGCGTGAGGAGCGGCGGTGTCATTGCCCTCACGGGGCGTGAGCAGCGCGGGGCGTCGGCAGCCGCCAGGAGCCGCCCTGAG
>WBNH01011750.1:53246-66135 GCA_013401255.1 Urocolius indicus | reverse complement strand
TATATATATATACAGGAATGTTAAAGGTCTATTGACTTTCTACTGGTGCTGAATAGCATTAAGTTCGGGTTCTCCTTCCTTCCCTTTTCTCTGTTTGAAACGACTCACCAAGGGGCAGGGGGGAAGAGTTACATGTGCATTCACTAATTGTAATGAACTTTTTTTTTGAAAAATACAAATTTGTTGTATAATGCATGTTTATTTTTAGCATTGTGTTATTGCATCTGGTGTTAATAAAATGAACAAATGAGTCTAACGGAAGCAATTGAAGAAACTGAAATGTTCTGCTAATTACCAAAATTCTGGAGTGGCTTTCCTTGTCTAGGATTAATAATTTTAATTACTTTAGATTAATGTAGCAACAGTAGTGTATAATTAAGTGGTTTTTTGCATTTGGTTTGCTAAAGCATTCTTTGTAAGTTTCTTTTTCTCTGCAGTTTATGTGTTTCAGGTGACCACCTACAGTTTGGCAATATACACATTTAAAAGAATACTTTATTAAGTGTTCTGTTAGCCAAGTCCTTATGACACACAGGTGTCTTAAATACCTTCCCCACTCCAGCAAACACCTACTTTTGGTAATAATTTTTTACATTTTTGTGGTGCTAGTACATTATAAATACTTAACTTTTGACACCTTTAAGTGCCTTTTGTTTTATCAGTATTCTAGTCGTTGGCTAGGGGCTAAATTTGCAGTACCAGTTTAGGGAGCGAGATCTGAAAAAGTGTTCCTTGTTTCACAATGATCAAGTTAAACTACTCTTCGTACATAAGTATTATGTTTCTGGTCAACACAAAAAAAAATGTCTGTCTTGCTGCATCTCTCTTGAAACCCAAAAGTGAAAAGCATGCTCTTTGTGATTAGCAAAGCAGAAATAGACAGGTTTTTTTCTGTCTATTTTTTGTATAGTAGAGTCGATACCATCCATGTAAGGAGGCCTGAATTTGGTTGGTTGGTTGGTTGGTTGAAGACAATGAGTGGTGCAGGAAATCTTGTGACGTTTGCATTTAAGGAACAGGGCAAATGAATGAACATTAACTTCTTTTTCTCCACTCATTCATAGTGCCCAGTGCAATCCATGTGCAACACTCTCAGTACTGTAGCTTTTGTGGAGGCTGTTTGACATCTTGAAATCAGAAATGAATGGCTGCTTCTTGTGTGCCACAAGACAGCAGTGAGTGGCATGATGATCCCAATGTATCCTGGAAGCAGATGAAGTTGCACTCACAGGCTCTCTGGTACACTTAGCGGTTGCTGTCCAGAAACATGCAATCTTGGATGTTTTGGACCGCTGTGCATGTGTTGCATGGCATACTCCCCGTACTCTTGGATATGTCTGCTTCTTGTCTAGTAGAAAGAAATGCCAACTCTTAAATTCATAATTTAATGTCATCTGATGCAAGATAAGCTCTGAAGTGCTCCATCTCACCCCTCTTTGTTTGAATCAGGGCGGCATCTTCCTGTAGCGACAGCGACCTTTCCTTTATGGAGGTATCCTATAGCTGCTTAGAGAATGAGAGAGAAAAAAATTAAGGTCTTAACATTCCTTTAGAAAGCTGCCAGTCTCTGCTTTTCCTGAAGGCAGTAGCCTGATAGTGTTGTTTCACAAAGCTGATTGTGATATTACTAGGAGATCACTGCATAAAATGAGCTAGTGTCTGAACTTTTGCTTGCAAATTGGGAAAAAGCTCATGTTCAACTATAGAAATCGACAGATTTTTGCAGCAGAGCCAAGAAATTCCACATGGATTGAAATATCTTTCTGCAACTGCAAAACACACTTCATTCCAAGCCAGTCCTGTTTGCACAGCCCCGCCCAGGCGTGTTCAAATGACTGGGCTTCTTGACACTGTCAGGGAGCAAGAAAGGGCATTTAGGCTGTCTGGGGCAGTGCTAAGTGTGGTACTTTCCCAATTGCCCCCATGGCCAGCTCACATTTTGCTCCGCTGAATGGGCCTGTGCACAGTTTGTGCTAGTTCCAAGTCTTCTGTCTCCTGCTTTTTAGAACAGTAAAAGCAGTGCAGGATGCAGCATTGTTGGAGATAAATCATCAGTAGGCAGAGAGGGGAATAATAATAATTTTTTAAATCTCACATTTAATGACAAAGGCCCGTGGCATATGCTACATTTGTGTTTACCAGTGTTCATATTTACTACCTCCTCATTCACAAGATCTAGAAATACATAATTCAGGAGTAAAAAGTAAATCTGGCATTTTTACAGCAGTACAATAAATGAAGAACAGAGAGGGGAAATGCCATGAAGGTCTCTGCTTATTTTTGGGTGGAAGAACAGGTCCTAATTTATAAATTGCATTCCAGTCTCATCTTTATCCTTCGTGTGAGATTGCACATCAGCAGAGTTTCTCATGGGTTGTGTTAAGCTGGGTAGGAACAGACCTTACTGTTAACTTGGTATCTGCAGACACCTCAGTGTGAGTATTTTTAAGGCAAGGATTTCACGATAGCTTTTACTGTATGGAGCACATGCATGGTAAATTCCTGAACTTGGCATAGATCTGTTTTGGGGTTTTTTTTTTGAGGTGTTTGGGCAGAAGAGCGTTTTTTTCTTTCTGCATGAGGCAGGAATACTCCTCAGCGGGCCTCTAGATCGGAGAGAACAGCATCTCGCTTTTCTTAAAGGGTTCCCTACTATTCTTCTGTAGTCTCTAGTTTCTGATTAACCACGATACATAGAAGGCTGATGGAGGAAATGTCACGCCTAAGGCAGGCAGCGAAGTTCCGTCCCTTTCGGCGTGTGGGCACTGCCACGTGTGGCGCAATAAACTCAAACCGAGCACTGCTGCCGTTGGTTTGCAAAGGAGCCCTTCAGCCGTGAACCCGAGGCGCTGTGTTTAGATCCCCTGTCTCCCAAGAGCGGCTGAAAGTGACCATCCGCAGGTTGAGGGCTCAGCCCCGAGGGCAAACGCCCGTTCCCGCCATTCCCCCCCGGGGCGCGCGTCTAACGGAGGCCGCGCCAAGCCCCGCCCTCGCTGGGAGCCGCCGCGGCCGCGCGCGCATGCGCGGTCCTGCCCCCGCCGCCGCAGGTCCCGGCTCGGCGCGGTTATGGCCCTGCGGCTGGTGCGCGGCGCGCAGGGGGCGGCCAGTAAGAGGCGGCTGGAGGGCGGGAGGGGCTGGTGTGTGAGGGGTTGCGCTGCCGTCTGGTCACGCGCAGGGGCGTTGCAGAGCGGGGCGGGTGCCGCCGGGGCGCTGCGCGGGTGGCGCCGGGGCGCTGCGCCGCGCCGCGCCTGCTGCTGGCGCCTGTGTAAGATGGCGGCCGCGCTCGCGGCTGTCGGGGGGAGGGGGTGCCACGGCTCTGTGTGCTGTCCCCCGCCGTTGTCCTCCTTGTGCTTCCCTCCGTGTCGCAAAGCTGCGGCTCGCGGGTCTCGCCGTCGGTTCGCGAGGTTTTGCCGCCCAGCGGTGGCACTGGGCGCTGGCACAGCAGCAGCAGCAGCAGCAGCACGTGAAGCCGAGGTTCAGGTGTTTGTCGCGTGCGTGGAGGGAACGTAGCGGTGGCCTCGGAGGTTGCTGGCCTTTGGCCTTCATGTGAGGAAATCCAAGTGAGCTCGATACAAGAATTAGACAGTAAAGAATGTGCTGTAGGCCTTTGAGGTAAGAGAAGCTGAGGCGAGATGCTTGTCCAAGTGCACACAGGTGGAGACTTGTCAGGAGGAAGATGCAAATAAGTACTAACGGGCAAACCTGGAAGGAGGGGAAGGTAAGGGGAGGAGATGATAAATAACTTGGGAGAAGATGTATCAGCAACTAACAAGGTCTTTGTGAAAAATAAACTCCTTTTAAGGTGAACCCTGTGGATTGACTACCTCAGAGTCAGTGGACGCTCCAAAACAACGACCAGAGACCCCCAAAAGACCCCAGACTCAAGTCATGGAGCATGCACAAGGGAGTGGGGAGTATGTACATAATTACCAGAAACTGAAATTAATATGCATGTATTTTCTGAGGAATAACATGAATATGTAAACCACTTTTAAGATAGCTGTCTGAGCGTGAAAGGACAGACACACTTCAGAGAAAATACCCCTGTGTGTCTCCCATGCTGGAGCTTTGAGAAAAACAATGCTAGCTTTCTAAAACTCCAGACTTAGAGAGTTTACTTAGACCAACTTTTATGGTATCACTTTGTTCATGGGGAAATGTAAGCTGGAGGACAAATAAATTAGGCTGCGTAATAATGCCTGTCCCACATGCACACTCACTGTAGGCTGCTATGTAGTGCTGCAGGGTCAGGCTACTTTGTTCTCCATCAAAAACTGAGATTTCTGTGATGCTGTTGATGCAGTATTCCTGAGACAGAACAGTACAGGATATGTTCTTAGACAAGCTGGAAAAAAATAAATATTAGATGTTTGTGGCTCCTCCTAGGCTGTTAGTCCTTAGGTTCATGGCAAGATTAGGCTGGTGCTCCTGTCTCCCCAAAGCATCAACAGGAGTGCCCAGCTCCCACTGCATGAATGGGTTTGTTGCAATCAGTCACAGTCTGTGAGTCGCTTCAAAAGACTGGATGTTGTAGATGTGGGCTGTGCAGCCGCTTTAAAGACTTGGAATTATCAACTTCTTTTTAAATTCAGTTATATAATTAATAAATTGAATGTCTTTGTGACTGCCTGTAAAGGATGAAGGAATCAGAGCTCAATTTGGATAAAGTTGTTTACTGGTAAAGTTGATTGCTCATCTCATCTTTTCCAGAGGTACTTAATGTTCAGCTTCTGTCACCTCTGTGTCAAGAAGAATGTGTTTTGGTCAACGATATCAAGTATTGTAAACAGGAAAATGGATTTTCCCTCTGCTGACTAAGATGATCCGTTTCGTATCAGTACACTAATCTTACTTTTACTTAAGCTTGGACTAGAACATCAGCTTTAATTTCATTTTCCTAGCTAGCTTCTCTTTCAGCTTGCTGAAGAACGATAAGATGCTTGGCAGGAGTGGAAAGATCCAATGTATGCAGAAGGATTAGATTCTGCACTGTTGATAGTCCATGGTGTGATGCTTAAAGCAAAAAGAAGAAGGTTTTGCTGTGGGCATTGGCAGGCATAACACAGTTTGTGTGACTGCAGGCTTTAATGTTAAGCTTGTGGTATTTTAGGGTGAATATGCTGATTCTGGGAATACAGGTGGAATGTTGGTTGGTGTTATATATATGTGAGTCAAAACCACACAGCTTGAGAAGGTTTCCTGTTACAATCCCTTTCACAAGGTAGAATAATGATTCTTCCAAGTGCCTTGAACTGAGGCTGGTAGAGGGTGGATTTCTGTTTGCATCTTCCTTCATAAGAAAAGTCTGAGCTGCTTTAGGCACACGTCCACAGCTAAAATATTTTTAGAGAGTAGTTACATGCTTACTGTGAACATTTGGGTTTTTTTGACCAGATGCAGAAATATCAGCCATTTTGAGAGATCTTCATAAGTAATTCTTCATTTTTTTGTGACTCTTGAGTTGCATATGACTTACAATACCTGTGCACCTCCATTTTTAGACTAGAAAGGACTTTAGGTATGGATATTAATAGCCTCTCTCCTATCTTTATGTTTAGAAATGTCAGTAAGAATTTTAAAGGAAAAAAGTTCATACTTTTAAGTTAAAGAATTTGCCTGTAGTTATATAATTTAACTTAAATGTTCTCAAAGTGTGTCCTGCTTTTGACTACCAGCTGAGTTATTTTATCATCATAAGGGAAGCCCAACTATTCTCTACCAACATTCTGGAAAACCTGTTACTAAGGGAACAACGTTTTATGTTTTAAAACTTTCCTTTGGGAAAGCAGAAGCTTTTTCTGACTCTGAAGCTGCTGGAAATGAGCCAAGATCTGGAAATCCGCAGGCTTCTTTTCCAGGAAAACAGAATGTACTGGTCTATGCTAGCGTAATTACTATTTAGAGTCTAAAATACAAGAAGGTAGCAGTGAATATAAGTTCAAGCAGTTCAAAATACCCTGTTTATGTGAGCTGAGTTATACAACTAACACAGTTTTTCCTGCATATGTTTCCAGGGACAAAAATAATTATCTGTGCTGATTTCTTGGGTGTTGGGAGTTGAATGTTAAACTAATATTTGGAGTTCGTTTTCCTGTCCTCCGCTCCCTAGGTTCTGAAGTGAGGGCTTTTCAGAGGTGCTCTGAACAGTCACAGAGCTGCTCGGGATTAAGCTCTGACCTTCACGCTACATGTGTCCATTTGTTTGACAGAGTCATCGCTGCTTTGCAGCTCCCTGAGGAGCACCAGCTCTAAGACTGGAGGAAGATCCGAACCTGCTAAACAGTCACTGAAGAAACCGAAATTACCAGTAGGTCGATTTGATGAACCAGAGGAGTCCAGTGTAGAGAGGGAACCCCTGGAAAGTAAGTCACCTTTTACAAAATTGCAAGCCGTGTTTTAAAGGCGGGACCCTGAGATGCGCTGCTGGTGTCAGTGTAAGAGGAGGAGGAGGCATCTGGCACTCTGCAGAAACACTTCTAAGCTTTATGGTTCTGTGAAAAAACCAAAAAGAGGCAGGGCAGTGGGCACAAGTTGCACAAATGATGTTGGAGGGAAACAGTCTTCAGAACAAGGATGGTCAAATGTTGTAACAAGTCACATAGAGAATCTGATCCCTGTTCACTTGGAGATACTCAAATATGCCACGGTGTCCTGTCCTGCTTTGAGCGGGATGGGGGCCAGATGTTGGCCAAAGGTTCCTTCTGCCATGAACCATTACAGGACTCTGAGAAATGCAGCTGGTATTGGTCTGTAGTGGTACAGCTATAAATTGCGGTAGTAAGCATTTTACTATCCAAAAAGCCTGTTCTCTTTCTTAGTCCACAAATTGTTTCTGCTTCATGCTCTTAGCCGTGCAGGTGGTGTTTTGAAAATCAACAGCAGCTACTACATTTACCGAGCCACTCAGTGGGGTCCAGGGGACTTTTGTGTTGCCTTCCAGTGCTCTTAGTGGGGCTGCATTTGGAGAACCTGACAAGATTGAGGCACAGACATAAGGCTGCTGAAATCAGTAGAAACACACTATTTTATCAGGCAGGAGACAGAAATCCCTTTATTCCATCTTTTTAGTTAGGAATCTTCCCTCAGCTAAAAGCACTTAGTCATGTTTTATCGTACCCTAGTGTGATATTCTGCTATTTACCAATAGAGATAACCTGTGTTTGTGTATTTAGAGGTCTCTAGGACAAGCTTTTTTAATATATCAATAGATTACTATGAATATCCAGATGACAAAATGACTGAAAAATTATAGTATCATCTCTGAAATGGTTGCAAGCAGTTTCAGACTGTGACTCATTAGATAACTGACTCGGAGTTGGAGTGACTGTGTAAGGAGCTATTTAATTCTTATCCTTTTATTCCCAAGAAAATAAATGCCATCACTGCTTTATTTAAGATAAATGCATAATTATTGTCTTTTGCTTTTTGCTTAGGTGGTCTAAGTTTAGAGAAAATCTCAGGGTTATTTCAGCTTTAGTTTGATTATACCTGTGCATTTTCTACATCTCTGTAGGACTGTAGAAGTTTCTACTTTGTGCATTTATCTGACACCCACAATAGTTTGTTTGAATGCTCACTGCCCATTGCAGTACTAGGAAAAAAATGAGGGAGTTTAAGCTGGCTATTTGGATTCCTGCTGCTCTGTAGCTATCGTGGAGAAATCGTTTGAACTTCTGCCTTTGCTGTTGGCAGATCAGTAGCGCTTGGATAAGGGGATGGTGACATCTACAAAATAATATCAGCTGCCTTTGCGCTCCTTGTACTGCCAGAGGCATTCAATATTGACATTTCCTATCCCCGTCTGCATGAGTTTTTGAACAGGCATCCCAATATGTCACTGTGTCTAGCCTGTAGCTACATGAGTCCTCCTCCATCTCTGTCCTTTCTCTCTGCTCTCCGGGATTTCTGTCACTGCCTGTTCTCATTTTCAGCCCTGCTCCTCATTCCTTGTGTTGCCCACCAGGGCAGAGTGAAGGAGCTCTGAGTTATGCGTGTGTGTGGGAGGCTCTGGAGAATCAGCGTGGCAAGCAGATGTGTGGGGTACAGTGAGCTACAGGATGGGAAAATGTTCAGCCTAGGATGGTGCTGTGTCTAAAAGTTCTTCATGACTTGGTGGTGCCTAGTGAGGTGGCCACTGTGCAGTATGGGTGGCCTTGAGATGTCTCTGAGTGAGGAAGCACTGAGTAGCATGAGGATGTGGACTGTGAGGTGCAGAAAGCTCTGTGATGTTCAAGTAGGTGGCATAAGCTAGCAGGGTCTTGGAGATAGAGGCAGCGCTGCTAATGTGTAAGTTCAACGTGTCACCTACCAGAGAGGAGTGTATTTTAGGGTCATACCCCACTTACGAAGCGTCTCCCTCTCCTGAAAGGGCATCACAGTGACTTAGGAAGCTGCAGTGAAGCTTTAGGAAGTAAAAAGTCTAATTTTAGCTATTTAGGATTCTTTAAGTACCTCCTGTGACTGTTGTTGATGAGTATCAGCATGCTGTTTCTTGAAAAACACACCAGCATCCATGAAAACGTGGGGTTTTAAACACAGACATAATGAAACCTTGATGAAAATTCAAGCTCAAATGAAAACACGAGACCTGAACAGAGAAACACAAAGAAGTGACCTGGTGTTTCACATGTAGTGAACACACGTAGAGCCTACCTGAATGACACAAATTTTCACTGTGAACTCTTGAGAAACTCTGGTGCTTCGGTGCCTTTGGGCTGCTTTTTTGTTTGCATAACAGGATATGATGATATGTACATTTCTGACTGTAGTCAAAAACCTCTCTGCAGTTACTTTTGTATGACTGGGAGATGTTTAACTCAGGGTTGCCTTTAAAAATGCGAGAGAGTTGGTTTTGTACTTGGAAATGAAACTATGAGGCAAACATGGTAGATGGTGGCATCTTTGTCAACATTGTAGGCATTTTAATGCTCTTTCCTTGTCATTTTAGAATTCCCTGATGGAATCAATCCTGCTACAAAAGAGAGAGGTGGACCTAGAGGCCCTGAACCTACCCGTTTTGGAGACTGGGAGAGAAAAGGACGTTGTATAGATTTTTAACCTATCAATGTGTCTGTATTGCTAATAAAAATACAATGTACAGGAAAATCTCACGTGGAGATTTGCTGTGACGCTGCTTGTTCTTGTCATGCCTGTGATGAATTTTCTGAGAGATGTTATGTAAATAAACACGTGACAACTGAGTATTTGGAGCTGTTATTTGCTCAGTGTACACCTGATGTGTAATACAATTTACACTGTGGCAGTGCAGATGCAAGTAGTGATGAGAAATCAGTAGTTGAGGTCTTACTGAGATGCATAAGGGCTTGGATTTCTGTATCAAAACATTCATGTAGTGAGTGCTGAAAGAGCTTTGCAGTTCATGAATTTTGCTACCATTCATCAAAAATACAGCCACCTCCAAGGAGATCAGCACTTGGCTGATGTTTGGTTTGAGCACAGTGGTTCATCGGTAGAGAGACCCTTAATCCAGAGCCATCCCCTCTGTCATGTTCTAGTGGGTTGAGTTGAGGTTTGTTTCTTTCTGGTTTGTGGAGAGGGGAGAGACTCACAGACTGGTTTGGGTTGGAAGGGATCTTACAGATCATCTTGTTCCAACTCCCCTGCCATGGGCAGGGAGGGACACCTTCCACCAAACCATGTTGCTCAAAGCCCCGTCCAGCCTGGCCTTTAACGCTTCAGGGATGGGGCATCCACAGCCTGTTCTGCTGCTTCACCACTCTCGTAGTGAAGAAATTATTTCTAATAACTAAATGTTCCCTCTTTCAGTTTAAAGCCGCTACTGCTGCTGCTGTTCCTCCGAGCCCCTGAAAAAAAGTCTCCAGCTTTCCTGTAGTCCCCTTTATGTACTGGAAGGTTTCTCTAAGGTCTCCTTGGAACATTCTCGGGGTTAACGGCCCCAGCTCTCTCAGCCTGTCTTCACAGGAGAGGTGCTCCAGCGCTCTGATCTTCATGGCCCTGCTCTGGACTCACTCCAACAGCTCCATGACCTTCTGTTGTGGCCCCAGAGCCAGGGTACTCAGGTGGGGAAACTGTCTGATCTCCTGTCAGACTGACGGCTGTTGGTGGTGCAGTGGAAATGGAAGCTGTATTCCATGAGAGTCATCTCAGGATTGCAAGTACTGCAGGGGCCCTCTGTAAGCCTTTGCAAAAGCTTTCTAACCTACCTTATGACATGCTACTTGCATTATCTTTCCCTTGATAAATGGAGATGCCTGTTTGAAAACTCTGAACACTGCTTGAGGAAAAATAACATTGCTTTCTGACACCAGATGGTCAAAGGACACTAAATACATTAGATGAGCTGATATTGCAGGTCATAAAACTTTAAGTTTTGTGGCATTGGACTAAATATCTTTCAGTCAGACTGAGCTCAGTTCTTGATTCAAGAACTTGCCTGATTGTAGGTCCTGCAGTGGAGTGCAAATCTACCACTTGTGTGGGTACTTATTAGTAAGAATAGGCTGTCATTGAAATGTGTGACTAGAGGCTCTCTTTATTTCTCTAAGTTCTTTTCGATAGCCTAAGCAAATGGATCTTCTCCAGGCTTCAGTTGTTTTCTCCATCTCTTTGTTTCCTTCTTGGTGATTTGCTGATTTTTCAACCCCTTCTCCTTTACTCTACACACTCCAGTGTATATATTCACAGTTGCTGCTTGCTGCTTTTGCCCCAGCACCACAGTGGGCATTAAAACAGAATCAAAGTTTGTCTGAGGGCCCAGGACAGTCTCCCATTTTATGGCCTACATTTCTCTTTTCTTACATGGATATTTTTACCTTTTGCTATGTCAAAGCAAGTGGTACCTGAATGAGCGTCAGCTTTACCACATGATTTCTGTTTCGCTTACTCTGGCTGTGTGTGAGAACACATGGCTCTGCGCAGCTTTGCCTTTTTGATTTTATTAGAGCGTTAAAGTGTGATAATCCAGTCACAAACCTCTACATCTTCCCTAAAACTTGCCCAACTTGCAGCCACTGGAAACCTGCCAGTTTGTACCCAGTGTGTGATTTAGTGACATAGTGTTGTGCTGGCTGTGAGTTAAGCTGTTTGGCTCACTGCAACGAAGCCTTGCAAACGAACTAGATCTGTTTGTTAGGTTTGTCAACCAAACACC
The DNA here is from genome assembly GCA_013401255.1 of Urocolius indicus. Lineage (NCBI taxonomy): Eukaryota > Metazoa > Chordata > Aves > Coliiformes > Coliidae > Urocolius > Urocolius indicus. The sequence goes on along the minus strand of WBNH01011750.1, from coordinate 55,004 downwards.
TCGCTGAAGGGCAAAGTGAGGTTTACTAAGGTGGGGAAATTGTAAAACACATTACGTAGTGGTAAATACATTTTGAACCTTTAATCTTCCCCAAGTTTAAGTCCTGCAGTGTGCTGTGAATACTGGAAAAATTGATCTGTATTGACACCTGATTCATTCTCACTGGGCTTCAGCAATGCAACAGTTACAGATTGCCAAAATGTAGTGACATTTTCAGCAACCTAAACATAGGCCGAGTCACCTCTCTTTATGCTGTTTATTAAAACTTATTTCTACTAGTACTCGGCCTGTTCAGTTGCTCGCGGGTTGGAAAATAGTTCATCATGCAATATATCACCTTTTCGAACAAGAAGCCCCAAACTTAATAGGAAACTTCTGCATCGTTGTTAATAGGCTTCACATCTTAAATATNAGCAATGCAACAGTTACAGATTGCCAAAATGTAGTGACATTTTCAGCAACCTAAACATAGGCCGAGTCACCTCTCTTTATGCTGTTTATTAAAACTTATTTCTACTAGTACTCGGCCTGTTCAGTTGCTCGCGGGTTGGAAAATAGTTCATCATGCAATATATCACCTTTTCGAACAAGAAGCTCCAAACTTAATAGGAAACTTCTGCATCGTTGTTAATAGGCTTCACATCTTAAATATCAAAGAGGCAGCAACACAATGGGAGTTATTTTATTTTTGAATTCTAAATCTTATTCTTCCTGTCCATGTGTTGTTACATGAGTGCATTCTCTTGCCAGCACACACTCCATGAATGTTTACCTAGTTCTACTTCTGGGCATTCCCGACCTTCAGTTCTAATTGCCACCTTCAGCACAGGCTGCAGCTCTCACCCTCCCTTAGTGCTTTTGATTTTGCACATAAAGAACGGGCCTCACCTTTCCATGGTTTTCTTTGCTTCAGTTATCTTCAGTGTCCAAAGAAGGGCAACAAAGCTGGTGAAGGATCTGGAGCACTAGTCTTACAAGGAGTGGCTGAGGGAGCTGGGGTTGTTTAGCCTGGAGGAGAGGAGGATAAGGGGAGATATGATCACTGTCTGCAACTACCTGAAAGGAGATTGTGGAGAGGTGGGGATTGGTCTCTTCTCCCAAGTGACAAGTGTCAGGAGAAGAGGAAATGACCTCCACTTGTACCAGAGGAGGTTTAGATTGGAGATCAGGAAAAACTTTTTCACTGAAAGGGTTGTTTTCCAACCTAAATGATTCTTTTATCCTGTCTCCCCCACAGTGTGACCCAAGCACCGTCCTGGCCCTGATGTGATGTGTCTGCTTTCATGTCAGTCAGAGCCACACGCAGTTGCTGTGGGAGCTCAGGTGAGGCCCAGGCACTCCCCACCCGCATCCCTGGAGCACTTGGGTTTGGAAGATGCTTCTGAGAGCACTGTCCGTACCAACAAGACAGTGCCTCACAAAGGCTGGGATTTTGTTTCCTTTCTAAACTAAAAAAGCTCTTGTAAAGCAGTGTTGTAAATAGCTGTCAAGAAGTTGGCACTCAGGATGGAGAGGATACCACTTCAATCGTGAGGAGCTTCAGGACCTCTTCACCACTTCCCAGGCCAGTGCCAGTAGCCACCGCATATTTGCTTTATTTAGTTAGGGAATGTGTCAGTAAGAGACAAGAAACTGAACCTTTGGGCAAAATAACAGTTAACAGCCAAAGAGTGAATGTCAAGGAGCCCTTGTTTGTGGTCTGACAAGCTGGCATTTGCCAAAAAGAGGAGCCCAAGGCTGCAGTAATAATGAGGTCCA
>WBNH01011750.1:30030-52922 GCA_013401255.1 Urocolius indicus | reverse complement strand
GGGTTGGAAAATAGTTCATCATGCAATATATCACCTTTTCGAACAAGAAGCCCCAAACTTAATAGGAAACTTCTGCATCGTTGTTAATAGGCTTCACATCTTAAATATCAAAGAGGCAGCAACACAATGAGTTATTTTATTTTTGAAGTCTAAATCTTATTCTTCCTGTCCATGTGTTGTTACATGAGTGCATTCTCTTGCCAGCACACACTCCATGAATGTTTACCTAGTTCTACTTCTGGGCATTCCCGACCTTCAGTTCTAATTGCCACCTTCAGCACAGGCTGCAGCTCTCACCCTCCCTTAGTGCTTTTGATTTTGCACATAAAGAACGGGCCTCACCTTTCCATGGTTTTCTTTGCTTCAGTTATCTTCAGTGTCCAAAGAAGGGCAACAAAGCTGGTGAAGGATCTGGAGCACTAGTCTTACAAGGAGTGGCTGAGGGAGCTGGGGTTGTTTAGCCTGGAGGAGAGGAGGATAAGGGGAGATATGATCACTGTCTGCAACTACCTGAAAGGAGATTGTGGAGAGGTGGGGATTGGTCTCTTCTCCCAAGTGACAAGTGTCAGGAGAAGAGGAAATGACCTCCACTTGTACCAGAGGAGGTTTAGATTGGAGATCAGGAAAAACTTTTTCACTGAAAGGGTTGTTTTCCAACCTAAATGATTCTTTTATCCTGTCTCCCCCACAGTGTGACCCAAGCACCGTCCTGGCCCTGATGTGATGTGTCTGCTTTCATGTCAGTCAGAGCCACACGCAGTTGCTGTGGGAGCTCAGGTGAGGCCCAGGCACTCCCCACCCGCATCCCTGGAGCACTTGGGTTTGGAAGATGCTTCTGAGAGCACTGTCCGTACCAACAAGACAGTGCCTCACAAAGGCTGGGATTTTGTTTCCTTTCTAAACTAAAAAAGCTCTTGTAAAGCAGTGTTGTAAATAGCTGTCAAGAAGTTGGCACTCAGGATGGAGAGGATACCACTTCAATCGTGAGGAGCTTCAGGACCTCTTCACCACTTCCCAGGCCAGTGCCAGTAGCCACCGCATATTTGCTTTATTTAGTTAGGGAATGTGTCAGTAAGAGACAAGAAACTGAACCTTTGGGCAAAATAACAGTTAACAGCCAAAGAGTGAATGTCAAGGAGCCCTTGTTTGTGGTCTGACAAGCTGGCATTTGCCAAAAAGAGGAGCCCAAGGCTGCAGTAATAATGAGGTCCAAAATAACCCCCTGCAGTCCTGCAAAATCGCTTGTGGTATCTGTCCAAACCAGCCATGCTTTGAATGCAACAACTGTAGAACACAAACGATTGCTTCTGGTTTGTTCCCGTGCAGTGTCTGCCCTTCAGAAGGAAGGAAACACCTCAGCACTTTTCAGCAGCATCTTCCTGCACTTCCCAGATGATGGACATCAGTGATTCACGGGGATAGAGCCTCAGGGCAAAGCGATGGCTTGTGGCATTAGCCATTAGAGTAGCCACAACCCTGTTTTTGTCATAAATACTGACTGAATCTATTTTTGTAGCTCTTTTAGTTAATGTAACAGTCTAAAGCAGCAGAGATTGTATCCATTTTCTTTTAAATTGCTGTGAGACAAGGGAGAGCTGTTCTGCCTGTGTAAGCAAATCCTCGTAGCGCTGGCAGGTGCTTGCTGCTCCACCTTAGTGTCTACTAAAAAGCTGGATGTTGTGTCTCTGCAGTGTGTTTTGTCTTTCAAAGTTAAACTTGTTTCTGCTAGTTTGCATGTATACATTCAGCACATTGTGAAGCCTTTATTGTTTGAAGGAATTGCTCTATCATTAGTTTATGACAAAATATAGAGGGTTGCATTCTACAGTTAAAGAAAACATTTGCTACCCATTGCTTTGCAAAGTATATGTTTTGGTGCTGACTTTACTGAGTTATATTAAGTTCATTATACAGTTGAATCGGAGTAAAATTACTCAAGAATTACCCTAGGTAGCAGATGTTTTTAAAAGACCTTGGAATGTTTTTATAAAGCTTCATTACCTCTTCAGTTGACTGCAATAAATGATCACAAATGACAGTGTTCTGTAGTGACCAGTATGTTTATGACACTTACTTTGGTGTTGCTGTTTAAAAAGGACCACAAAGCCTTGCTGTGAGGGGCCAGGAAAATGGTAAACCTGTGTGTTCATACATAAGAGAAGAAGATTTGGAAGTTCTGTGGTTTTTGTAGTTGTTCCTCCATCACTAACAGACCTACTCTAGGTGATCCTGCTCTGGCCCGGGAGTGGGACTAGATGATCTTTCAAGGTCCCTTCCAGCCCTCGAGATTCTGTGATTCTGTGGGGGGTAGTCATATGTAATCTTCCCAAGGACTCTTGTTGCAGAAGGTGTAGCACAGTAGAAAATGAATCATCATTATAAAATTAAGCTTTGGCAAGTCCTGAGAAAAGAGCTCTATTTAAAACAAGTGCTGCAAAGAGCAGAGCTAACGAAGTCCTGTTTCCTATGAATGCCTGACACCTCCTGTAGATCCAGGGTCTTCTTCCGTGTTCCTTTGTTGTTTGACATTATCTCCAGCAGACAAGAGATGGGGCATCTTTTCCCTCCAGGAGCACTATCTAGACCTCTTCCCCAGCCACTGATTTTCTGGGAGCTTGCAAGAACTTAATTACCTCGGAAACTCTTCTCTCCTTGTCACTTTTTCAGAATAGGTTGAATAGTTACTCACCAGCTTCTGAAGTCGTGGGGCAGTACAGATGTTGGCCTTCCATCCTTTGGAAACCAAGTTGATGAATAACTTTGAGCATATAGATTTTCTTCAGGTATATTCAGCGTGTCTCTGCATTTTCCTACTGTGAGAACTTTTCCCTCAAAGAACATCAAAAGCGATGAGTAAAGCTCACAGCAGTAAAACTTTGCCATGTGTTTTCCAGGCACTCAGACTCCCAGATGGCCATAGTCTTGGGCCTGTGAAAAAACACATGTTTTCATGTTGTCATTTTTAGGATGATAATGTTGAAAGAAGCTCTTTAAGGCCTTTACTTAAGGAATTAATGTATCATAAAGCTGACATCTCTGGCCATCAAAGCACAGCTGTGATTTTCAACTGTGTTAGTGTCTGACCAAATTATGTGAGCGATGAAATGAGCTGGTGGTTGGATTGGAAGTCAGGTATTGAACCATTATTTTCATTGGGACTCTCTCCTAATCGGCTGCTTTGAAATGAAGTGACCTACCTAGCCATCTGTGCTTGCTTCGGAATTAGATGCACTGGAGGGAGGCGCCTCTAAAAGTAGCCTGTCTCAGCATGGGGAGAGGAATTCTTCCTTACAGATGGAGAAGGGGAGGAAGTTTTAAGTGTGTCCTCTCTGCTAACTCGAAAGGCTGCACAAATGGCTGTCCCAAGAGAGGTATGGTTAGCTAGATGCCAGTGTGGAGGTGCTGACAGCAGGGAAGCCAGGCTGTCGGGGAACATGAGGTGTGAGCTACTCGCTTCCCTCTTGGAGGGTTGCAATGAGGCAAGAGGGCTTACAGTGCTTTGGCTGCTTGTGCCCTTCCCAAACATACTGGCAGGAAGGGAATGTTCAGGGCCAGCTCTTGGGCACCTCATGAGAGGGAGTTTGCTTCCTTTAAAATGAGAGGAAGAAGGCTGAAGCTAAGATTTCAAAATCCTTCTGCTTACCCACCTCCCAAACAAATGCCTGAAGCATCATATATATGGATATATTTATATCTGGGTGACAGCAAATATCTCAAACCTAGGAATTTGTGGGGGCTTTTTCCCTAACAAGGAAGGTGAAAAAAAAAACTAGGTGCATCAAACTAGCAACTCAGTTGTCATCATCTGATGTGCTGCTGAACAAGAAGGAGCCAACATCAAGGTTAAACTTTCTGACTAGAAAAAAAAATAACCCATTTGCTTAGCAAACCCTTAGTCTGTGTGACTTCCTTGTGAGGGGTTAAAGAACAAAGGATAATATGTTTCTAGTTTCCATTTGAAAGCTGGAGAAAATTTCTCCATCTTCTACAAGATACGTGAAGAAATGAGTCAAGGGAGGTTCTGCTCCCCCTCTGCTCTGCCCTGGTGAGGCCTCATCTGGAGCCCTGTGTCCAGCTCTGGGCTCCCCAGCTCCAGAGGGACAGGGAACTGCTGGAGAGAGTCCAGCACAGGGCCACCAGGATGATCAGGGGACTGGAGCATCTTCCTTATGAGGAAAGGCTGCGGGAACTGGGGCTGTTTAGGCTGGAGGAGACTGAGGGGGGATCTAATTAACATTTGCAAAGGGTGAGTGTCAGGATTAACATTTGCAAAGGGTGAGTGTCAGGAGGTTGGGGCAGCACTTTTTTTCTGTGGTAGCTAGCAACAGGACAAGGGGTAACGGGGTGAAGCTGCAACACAAAAAGTTCCATTTAAACACAAGAAAGTTTGGAGGGAGCCAAACTCCTTTTAAGGCATCCTTTGGTTGGGCATTGTTGAAAGTGGCTTAGCTGGTACAGTTCCGTTCTTATTGGTTTTTCAGAGCACATGGCTGTGGCCCAGTCTACCCAGCACAGCCATGCTGGTATGTCAGAGCAGCCCCCAGACAAGTCACGTGGGTGATGTTTACAGGTCAATGGCACAGTCTGCACAGACAAGCCCAGTGCTAAGGCAGTACAAACCTGACTGGTGGAAGCCTTGTTGTCTCACTTGTGAATGACTGGAGTGAGAAACAGCTCTTAAATGGCACAGAGCTCTGGGTAAATGTGCTTCCCAGAACATAGCAACATCATCAGTGCCGTTCATGGCAGCTCAAGTCCTGGCCCTGGCCCCTTCCATTTGAGCAGTTGTGTGGAGCAGTGCAAGGCTGATCTCTGAGCCTGGCAGTTCCCGTCTCGGCCGATACGCCGCCTGCATTTTGAAGATGAGCTGAGATTTATTTCTCCTTATGAACAGAGACCTCAAAGGTGCCTGTACCCATGGCTCTTTTGGGAGATGTGCTGTGTTCTCTCATGCCCTGGTTAGGGATGACTTGGGCAGGAGACTGAGCCACATGCAGAGTGGGTGTGGGAGAGCAGGCAAATGGCACTCCGGTGGCTGGTGGCCCGAGGGACCTTCCTGTGAGGCCATTTGCACTGTGCTCCACTCCCTGAGCAATGGCAACAGTTGGAATGTCACCAATCATAGAATCATAGAATTGTTTCAGCTGGAAGAGACCTTTCAAATCATTGAGTCCAGCCTTTGTCCCAGCCCTAGCAACCACTAGATCATTTCCCTAAGTGCAACATCCACCCATCTCTTAAACACCTCCAGGGACAGTGACTCCAACACCTCCCTGGGCAGCCCCTTCCAATGTTCCAATGCCTGACAACTCTTGCAGGAAAGAAATTCTGCCTCATATCCAGCCTGAACCTCCCCTGGCACAACTTGAGGCCATTCCCTCTTGTAAAACTCTAAGGAATTGTAATATTCTTGGGGAATACTCTTAAGGGATTTTGATGCAATTGTGCTTTGCAGGAAGCCAGAGAGCATAACAGGACAGGGATGTGAGGGAGGAAAAAGTATTTCATTTTCCCATATTGAAAATCAAGGGGGAAATGAGATGTTCAGAGCATTACAGTAGCATGCTGTGTCACTAGACCTACCTGCAGGAACCCTGTGTATTACTAACCTGGTGTTGTATATATTGCGATATTTGTGTCTGAAAATGCCTCTTTTTGTCTGTTTTCTGGCCCACAGCCTAACGTACTTTGAGACTGAAAACAAGTTTTCAATTGTTGCAAGCAAGGGCAGCTTAGTTGTACTGGGGCAGCCGGGCACCTGGGCAGGGAGAGAGAGGTGGATCCTTGGGAAGGAGTCAGAGCCATTCCTATAGGAGCTGTGGGAGCAGCTCTGCTGCCTGCCCGGCATGCACAGGGCAGAGGCCCACCAGCACCTGCTCTTTGGGCAGGAGACACTGGCTGCAGGTGAGGAGGGACAGGAGGCAGGAGTAGGCTTCCCCATCCAAACTGGCACCAAGCCTGGGCTAAACTGCTGCAGGGGCTGAACTCTGAATCCTAGCAAATGAGTCTCTCTTTCTGGAGTCCTTTCCATTCTTTAAAGGCAAGGCCACTGTAATATCTAACTGACCTTTTCTGGTGGCTTTTTCCTTGTTGCAGCAAGTCCTGCAGCCCTTGTCGGGCAGAGACTTCTGCAGTGCAGAAAAAGTAAGGAAGTCCCTCAGCTGGTTCATCAGCAGGTCCCTCCTCGTCCACCTCCTTCAGGCTGACAGCATGTGGAGGTGAGTGCTTGTCCCTCACTGAGAGGAATGGTCCTGACTTACAATGATGGGTACCTTTCAAGTCTGGGCATCAGATGAAAATGGGCAATGTACTCATTTATTTCATAGCATTTCTTATCTCTTTTCCTGTGCTCTTCCATCTCTGCTTTGACCTGATACCAGGATTTTCCCCGTCACGTCTTTTTCCTTTCAGATTATGGCAACAAAAAAGAGCTGTGTCTTTTAAGGTTGTGTTGAAACAGGGGACTGATGGCAGAGCAGCATTAATGCTGGCACCTGCATAATTTTAGACCACAGTGGCACTGGAAAACATGACACTGGTTTATCATCCCCTAGCAGAGGTGTTGTGTTTTATGCCCGGGCAAGCACTGGGACCATGCAAGCTGCTCAATCACTCCTTCTTCTCTCAGCAGGATGGGGAAGAGAAGGGTAACTGAGGGCCTTTAGAAACTCCTAAGGACAGGGAGAGCTCACTCACCCAACACAAGAGGAAAGAACAATTGCTCCTTGTCATTAGGAGAGAAATAATACATGGAGCTTGCTTCATCATCTGCTGATTGCTGGGTGAGAAGTGGTAAGGCATGGAATGAGGGGCATGGAATGAGGTGATGAGTGGCAACGGGGAAATTTGGCTAGAATCCACTCAAGCGTTTTGGGCTGCCTGGTCTGTAGGAAATTCTCATACAACCCAACTGGGAATGGCAGCCCAAATTTCACTTTGTAGTCCATGGAACCCTTTCCATCTGCTGTACTTCAGCAGCCAGACACATACTCATAAAACTTCAGCAGGGGTCTGGATGTCGTACTGCTCCTGGATACACGACAAACTTTTTCTAAGCCTGTGGTGTCGGCCTTTTTTTGCAAAAGTTAGGCTGTTTCCCAGGAAGTTGCCTCACTGGAGCCAGTTTCAGCATGAACGTGCTGCTTTGCTGGGCTCAAGGACAAGAGGCCTGGAGTTGTGGTGGATCCTGGGAAGGGTCTGATGTGCTGGAGACTGGCCACAGGCGTTATTTCCACTTGGTTCATGAGCAGCAGAAAGCACCACAGAGCATCACTGGTGGCACATGTCAAAACCAAGTTCTGTGGACAGCCAGTCAGCTTAGTTTTTCTGTGAAGAGTAAGAAATTGAGCACTGACACAGGCTGCCCAGGGAGGGTGTGGAGTCTCGTTCCTTGGAGGCCTTCAAGACCCGCCTGGACGTGTTCCTGTGTGACCTGATCTAAGTGAACCCGCTTGATAAGGGGGGTTGGACAAGATGGTCTCTAAAGATCCCTTCCAATCCTACCATTCTATGATTACAGTATGACTTAGCAGATCACTGCGTGTCACAGCCCCCTCGTGCACACCTTCTACACCGCCTCCAACTCTAAATTCACCATCCTTTCTTATCACCTCCCTCCCAATACTTTCATCTCTCTTACCACTTTCTTTGGCTACAGGCTGGGCAAACCCAGGCAGCTGCAGAATGCTTGAAAACACTTTGCCTTCCCAGGCAGATGTAGGATGACCTACAGACTTGCTTAGCAGCATCCCAGCATTATCCTTGGGCTCTGGGGGCTGATGGAGGTCACCTGTGTGCTCTCAGCCACCACGCAGGCAGCCTTCTGGGCTCTGAGCACTGCCCAACAAGTACCAGACATCTGGTTCTCCTCTCTGGTCTTCTTTGGCAAGAAAAAAATGTGTATGTTGTTCCTCTCCATGGAAGGAAATTATTTCAATAACAGCCTCCCACACAGAGCTAAACCCCAAAATTGTAACCATTTCTAGAACATGAATATCTACATACATTTGCATATCCTTATCCACATATATATACTTAATACAGAAATGTTTGCAGATCTCATCCCTCTGTGGGAGGTTGGCACTTCATGAAACCACCTCACAACACATCAAAACTTGATAAATAACAATTACAACAAAGTCTTCTTCTCTGGAGGTCTTCTAAGACCTGCCTGGATGTGTTCCTATGCAACCTGATCTAGGTGAACCTGCTTCTGCAGGGGGGTTGGACTAGATGATCTCTACAGGTCCCTTCCAACCCTACCATTCTATGATTCTATGAATAAAATACTTTCTATGGTAAAATTACAGCAAATAGTGTTTCATTCTGAGTTTGGTTAGTTTATAAGTATTTTATGTCATGTTGGAAACTGAAAAAGTTACAGGCAGATCAAGACTGTTGTAAAAAAGAAATACTAATGGCTCATCTCCACTACTGAGAACTTGTTTAGCAAAAGCAGTTTTTTTGCAGTCACGGAAGAGGAATCCTGATGGGACACAGCAAACTGTAAAAGAACTGATAGTTCCTGCTGGACGTATCCCCAACATCCACCTGGGCCAGTATCCTTCATCTGACAGAGGTATCACACAGTGCTTGGCTCCAAATCTTCTCGCAATAGGCACTGGGGAACAGCGTGGGACTATTTCCTCTTTCAGTCTTCCACTCTGTCTCACCATGGGGTCATGAGTTTGTGTGCTAAGGGGGAAGGGGCTGTAAAGATGGCTCCTGTAAGAAGTTGCTCGCAATTCTCCCCAGCTCTGAGCCAGACCCACTTCTGGGGCTGAGCCAGTTGGGAACTTCCACAATCACTTTTTAAGAAGATGCTGGAAGAGGAGGCTGCTTCCTGTTCCTTCTTGCTCTGTTTTTCCTTCTTTTCCACCTGGTGGGGGTGCAAGGAGTTGGAAGAGAAAAGTGATCATGTGGACCCCAAGGTCAGTGAGGGAAGAGAGGAGGAGGTGTGCTCGAGCAGAGACTCCCCTGAATCCTGCAGAGAGGACTGGTGAAGCTGAAATTTTTTGCACTTTGTTATAAAGACCCCGCATCAGGGGCAGTGACTATGGCCAGAGGAGGCCGCGTCCTGCGTGAAGGACCCTGTATCTGCAGAATCCACAGCTGCTGGGAAGAGCCCACACCAGAGAAGTTTGTTAAGGCCTGTATTCCATGGGAGGGATTCCAATTTGGAGCAGGGGAAGAATGCCAGGAGTCGTCCTCATCTGAGAAGACAGAAGCAGCAGAGCCCATCTGTGAGAGACTGACCACATCCCCCATTCCCTGCCCCCCTGAGCCGTTGTGGGGGGAGGAGGTAGAGATATCGGGAGCAGTGAGCTGGGCTCAGAAAGAAAGGAGGGATGGGAGAGGGAGATCTTAAAGTGCTGGTTGTAATTTTCTCATCATCCTACTCCCTTTTTGCTTTTTTTGTTTGATTCTGTTTCTTGTAGATAGTACAAATTGAGCAGTGGAGTCTGTTTTGCCTGGAACTATAATTGGCAGTGAGACCTCCCTGCCCTTGTTTCAATCCACAACATCCTTGGTTATCTTTTTACTCCCATTTCGCTGAGGCCTCTGCCATCCTAACAAGGGTTGGGGTGGATGGGGACCACCGAGCAAGAGACTGTTGTGGTGCTTGATTGCTGGGCAAAACCACAACACGTGGTCTTACAGTTCAGTTTTTAAGCATACATAGTTTTTCAGTGCAATTCTCTTTCAGGCCTTGTGTTTCTCAAGCAATCCTGTGTCTTGCACACAAAATAAATTATCAACAGATGGAACTGGTATACAAAGGTATACATTAGAAATTGGAAACAATTTAAGGAGAGTGTGATCAGCTTCTCCTTTGGAATTGTGTCTTAACAGTTCATTTTTTAATGTTCTTATTAGTCAAAGGGATTTGTGGCATTTCCTAAGTGGAGAAAGATAGTCAATTAAAAGAGAGACTTCATTAAAGAAAGCAGTATAGAGACCACATACAAGATACAAGAGACCTGATCCACTGTAACATTCCTGCTGACTTTCATGTACGTGAGACTAAATACAATGTCAGCAAAGATATTTTTTTTCCTCATTGCAAATATTCAGCTGAAGCCCCAAGGAGCACGTTGGGTATTCCTCTTCTGCAACAACAATGGCATTATGCTTTTAGAGTAACAGAGGAAAATGTGAAGTGCTGTGAGATGCAGTTCTGTTTCTCAGAGGAGAAATCTCTCAGTGTATAAAGCCTTTTGCTTAGCTCTGTTTTCAGAGTTTACCACCACGAGTGTATCCTTGCTTTTGCCTATTCATATGGCATTCAGTCCTTTTCACATATTATATAAAGATAACTTTTATTTCCACATGACCTTCTAATATGAACACCATCTAGTTTCCATGGTCTGTATCTCACCCTCTAATGGCATGTGCCAAAACAACAGGTTGGAGGACAATGTGATTCTTGGTTGCTCCACCTGGGTGTGCACAGTTTGCTGTATCCCTGACACTGAAAACAATTCCTGGCCAAACAGGGGCCATGGTTCTTACCCCTCTCATGCAGCTGAGGCTTGTGCAGCTTCTGTACCTCATGGTGTTTGCTCTTTTACTTGGATAGGCCGTATTGCTATTCTGCAATGCTTGCAAAACTGGCACAAAAAGCTTCCTTTGCATCATCAGTGAACAACGGGAAGGATCTGGAAAACACATAGAGCCTAATACTCAGTAATCAATGTTCTCTCAGTTTATGGTCAACAGTGCCCAGAGGGCTCTGTCAGATGAGCTAAACCACAGCAGTCATGGCAGAAGTGTGTTTAAGAACAAGAAAAACAAGGAGGAGTGCAAGAACAAGGAAGACTGTGTGTGTGGATGAATTCATTGTACTTGGCTAAGGGTGGGGAATGCCAGTTCCTTTCCTCATAAGGAAGATGCTCCAGTCCCCTGATCATCTTGGAGGCCCTGTGCTGGACTCTCTCCAGCAGTTCCTTGTCCCTCTTGAGCTGGGGAGCCCAGAACTGGACACAGGGCTCCAGATGAGGCCTCATCAGGGCAGGAATGGAGTCAGGAATGATGGTCTGCAGAGGACAGCAGTAATTAAGAAGTTCTTTAAAAAACACTTGTACACATACTCCTCGAGGAAGAATCAACTCAAATGTGATATATTAGAATAACAGAATCTTTACAGTTGGAAAAGACCTTGAAGATCATCGAGTCCCACCACTAACTGTTCACATAGTTTACCTCTGTAAAGAAGCAGACAAGTATCGATACTCTCAGATGCTAGTCTGAGGTAATTTTAAAGGCAAAGAAAGATGGATACTCTGTGCAGCCTGAGAAAAGAGTCAGAGCAAAGACTAAATGCTGAGGTCTCATCCTGCTCTTCAGGCTGCTGACACTGTTGCTGTGGGTTCATTGTTACATTAACAGGTGTCTGTTCTCTCCCTCAAATATGAAAGAGGTGTCAGCAGTATTTTTGATGAATGTTTGATCTAAACCCTTACAGAGAGAAGAAAGGATTCTTTTCATTGCACATATGAGACAATGCACACTGAAATACGTGAGGGGAATCAGTGATGAACTCAAGCGTCCTGGCCAGGATGACACATACCAGCAACAGCAGCTTGCACAGCTGGAGACATTGGAACAAAATCTGAGATCACGCTGTTCAGCCGGGCAAAGAGCAACCCATTTGTGAAGAAAAGGGTCTGTTTCTCAGGCTCCTAAGCAGCCCACACCTGCTGGCTGTCCCACATAGCCCAGGGGCACGGGGCAGAGACAGCTACAGAACTGGGCTCTGCTAGAGGCCATGCAGGAGGAGAGAGAAATGGGACAAGAGCCAGAAGCTGCATCTATCATTTAGATCTGAGGTAAAAACAAACACATGCTCTCCTCAAGTGAGTGACCTCTTGGAAACATCAGCTAACTCCTAGATTTTAAGACACTAAACCACGGGTGTCACATTCTGATGGTCTACGTACAGTGTGTGGATACTTCACCAGTTCTTAAGCGTCTTCCCTGGGAAGACTGGAATGTGACTGGAATAACACTTCTTGTCAGCAAGAGCTGAGAAGGTGCATGCTTCTGCAGCACCTCTTTAACCACCCCAAACCAGTTCTTTTCTGTAACACTCAATATTTTTTCTCAGTTTTTACCCTTCTGGAAATGTTTTTGTCAGAGTTTCATTAAATTAAACTCACTCATGATTAAAATCAGGTTAGTTCAAGAAGTCTCATTTCTTCTTAATTTCAACTTACTACCAAGTTCTTTGCTTTTCATGTAACAGCCATTTCTTTTTCCATAGTGCTTAAAGAAGTCCCATTTTTTCATGTAACAGCCATTTCTTTTACTATGCTGCTTATGCTCAAAGTATGATTTAAACAAATTGCATCCATGGCAGATCTTTATCTTTGAAAAACAAAAAGGAAAGAGTAAGACTCCTCACACCAATCATTCACTAATTACAAAGCTTCAGATGCTACCAACCATGTAGATTTCATCTGATACATTTTAAAATATCTGCCTTCATCCACTTTTGTATTAATAGAAGTAAAAATACTTCTTTAAAAAAATAAATGTTCACTGTCTTTAATAGTTTACTTTAAAAGGGCTTTTCTGTAGCAGAAAATGTGACCTTTTGGTTCTGGCCACAGATGAAAGATGGTAGCTTTAGGACTAAAACAGAAGGCTGTGCCTCCACAGCTAAAGCAAGGCATGTAGAGCCCCCAGGGCATGCGTTTTCAAGCCCAGTTGGTATCCACCAACTGGGCACCTCTCAGCAGGACACCAACTCTGCAGGCTCTGCACTGTCCACCCTGGCAATACTTCTCAAACTTCATGAAATACTGCTGGATGCAACCTGGCTTTAGCTGTAGCTCAGGGTCTAGCAGCCTCCTCTCAGGTATTTACCTCAGAGTGCTAGGGACTCACTCTTGAAGGCCCTTGCCACAGATTCCCTGCCTGAGCTGGCCAAACTGTCCATGAATCATCAGGCAGTGGGAGCATTTTCCTGCCACCTGACATTTCTCATACTGATGGCTCTTGCAATAATTCTCACAAAGTAATCTGGAAACATGCATCAGGTTGTTTTCTAATGCTCCCAAAGTGGTTTGTGAATTAGGTTCATGAAGAGTTCTAGTCTTCAACTTAAGAGATACAGATACACTGAGATACACTGATACAGAGATACAGAGATACACTGTTGAGGTGAGGGAGCCCTGGCACAGGCTGCCCAGGGAGGGTGTGGAGGCTCCTTCCTTGGAGGTCTTCAAGACCCACCTGGACACGTTCCTGTGTGACCTGATCTAGGTGAACCTGCTCCTGCAGGGAGGTTGGACTAGATGTTCTCTAAAGGTCTCTTCCAACCCTGCCATTCTATGAAATGTTGCTTAGTTCAGGGAACATCCTGCTTACCTTTCTGTGATTCTGTGATACAAAATCTAACACACTTGGGGCATTTTGGTCTCGGCTAAGAATGGGATCAGAATTGGGCAAACCTGCTTCCCTTCCAATTGTGCTCCTCTGCATATTCTTGGGAGCTGCGATTCCAGGCTGAGTCATGCCAGAAACTCTCCTGTATGGGAAACAGCTTGATGCCCTGAAGGGTCACAAAGTGTGAGAGCTGCTCTCAGGTGCAGGAAGCAATTGTTTCCCTGACACTGAGAATCGTGCCGTCTTCTAAAAATAAATAAAAAGCAGACAGATTATTTCAGAAGAAACAAATGAGCACAAGGCCTTCACCTTAATCGAAACTCCAGGGATGCAGGACTTGATAACAAAACGTTCTTTAGCAGCACTTCTCCTCTGTAAATCTGATATCACTTTAAAAGGAGGCCAATACATGACCTTCATCTTATACATGGGGAAACTAAACCCTTGAAGGTGGAATGACTCGGACAAAGGCAGACCTGGGCCTGCCTGTGTCAGACTAGACCCATTTCATCCCCCCAAAAACTGCTATTTCTGACTACAACCACCATACACATCACAGAAAAGTACATGAAAACCCACATTACAAGTGATGACAAATACAGTATTGTGTGGTGCAGAAGTGAGGTTGGTAAGTTAAATCTTCAGTCCCCAAAAAAGCCATAGGAAAGGATTTTTTCTTTTATATGAAATGAGTAGGTTATGGAAATGTGTGCTACAAAAACAAAAAGATGAAAAGGCTCACAATTGTACTCTAAATTACACCATCAATGTCACACAAACCACCCTGAAATTAGAGAGACAAAGAGCTTCATTACTCTGCCATGTGTCTGAACATTGCAACTGGAAGGACGGGAAACCTTGTCTTCAACTATTGAAATGTGCAGAGAGAAAGTCACAGAGAATACAAGGAACCTCTGTATCACTGACATGAATCAGTTTCAGTACTGATGTCACACCCAGGGAAATTTGCTCCTTGGATATCTGAGGCACAGCCACTGAGATTAGGCTGCGACCAAGAGGAAGCTGTAAAATGCCTGTGGTGTTTTCACCTACGGGGAACTTCAGAGTCATCAGGGAGACAGAAAATCCCTCTGCTGATCTTGAGAGATTTAATGAAGAACTGCCCCAAACTGGAAATGAAACTAAATGTTTATTAACATCCAAGTCTAATCAAACTAAAAAACACCCTCTCCAACAGAAACAGCAGAGGAACACACCTGCCCACACCACCCTGCCATCGGATGCCATTTTAATGCGTTTTTACTTTGTATTTCTCCATTGTGTGGCCAAGAGGGTCAATGGCATCCTGGGATACAGGTNAGCAACAGGACAAGGGGTAATGGGATGAAGCTGGAACACAAAAAGTTCCATTTAAATATAAGAAAAAAACTCTTTCACTGTTGAGGTGAGGGAGCCCTGGCACAGGCTGCCCAGGGAGGGTGTGGAGGCTCCTTCTTGGAGGTCTTCAAGACCTGCCTGGATGCTTTCCTGTGTGACCTGATCTAGGTGCTTCTGCAGGGGAGTTGGACTAGATGATCTCTAAAGGTCCCTTCCAACTCTGCCATTCTATGATTGTTTAGAAGCCATACTGTCACAAGTCTCTCCTGAGGGGTTTGCAGTACATCTTACCACTCCAGTTAGGATTTCTACCAAATAGAGTGTCAAAAGGATGATATTTTAAGTAGCTGCATGAAGATCAGACTGTAAGGACTGCTGGAGTTGGGTAAGATCTCAGAGTTGTTAGAACTATAAATTTTAATTAATGACATAACTTAAAAGTACATGACCATTTTATTTTGATTCTAACTATTGTTAATTGGCTCATTAAGAGTCTTATGCTAAGGCTGACCACTTGTACTCCCTAATAAAGAGAATAACAAAAGTCTTCCCCAGCACTCAGGAGCTGCCATGGATGGGAATGGTCTACGTGTGGAGCTCAAAGACAATTCCTATCAGACTGCATGACAGTGAGAATACACACAGATAATGGCAGACCCAGGGTGTGTCACTGCAACTGAAGATTGACAGATGACCTCACATCATCAGAGTTGTAAGGACAACATTGCTTGTTACAAATTACCCTTTAGAGAGCAAGTAATTACGCCTGGCCTAGCACTAGACTATTATTAAATGTTATGTATTAACAAAATGACGTTTAAATAGAGCTCTGAGTCAAAATTATCCTGACACACGGAGTCATCGAGTGTTACATTGGATGCCTTATTTCAACAATCTGCCTGCAGGTCATTCCTGCACGTGGTCCAATTGAGAAAGGCCCTTTCTGCATGGCATCCAAGAGCATGAGCAGGGTCTAGCAGTGTACCAAAGCTATTAGCATGAAGCAGCAGTGCTTACAGCATGCCCAAAAGCTTTTCCTGCCTTTCCTGCGAGAGGAAGGCAACACACCACTCCACACAACAAGCTCTGACTTGCGCTCTCTGAGGAACAGCAATGGGCAGTTCTACTGCACCATGCACACACTTATTCCCCCCTTCACACGTGCAGGATTGTTTTGAAAAGGCAATGCTTGTTAAATACTGATCCTCTTTCATAGACTCAACATCACATATAAGATACACTTACATCCACTTTTTTTTCCTCTCTAAGCCTAGAATCTCTCTGCTTTCCATTTTCTTCAGTATTTGGTAGTACTCGGTGACATTCTTCATATTTTTCAGGAGACAAATCCTTTCCCCAAAGACTTACAGTGCGTACTGGAACTCTGCATGGGAGTAAAGCCTGAAAATAGACCATCCTTCTGCACTTCAAAGGCCCCAGAATAATCTGGCAGACAAGTGACATTAAAGAACACAAAATGCAGATTCAGAAGCAAGAAATGAATTCTGGAAAGTAGAGCTTGATCTTGTGTTCAAATAAATGGGCACTGTGTAGATCATGTTTAGAAATGAGCCACAGGTCTCATCTTGGAGTCTCCAACGGTCTTTTTTATTACCACAAACTGTCTTTAAATCTGCCCTGTGATTTTTATATGGTGAATCTGTTCATTTTTCTCAGTGTAACTTCTGGACTCGTTACGTAGCTGGACTTTTTGTTCTCCAACCTTCGCCTTTCACTTCCTAAATAAGAATATCATTTCATATTCAGTAAATTAAACACATGGCTTTCGATGTATGTATGTACACTTTTCATCAGGAAAAAGAAACAGTTTCCAGAGAAAACATCAGAATGAAATAAACACAGAAACAATTTGCCTTTGGGGAGTAAGAAAGCGCTCTGGGGCTGATTGTGTTTGCCAGAACGTTGAACATGGACTCATCAGATTGATTAAGTCTGTCATAACAGCGAATCATTAAGCCATAAAAGAGAAAATTCAATATCCTTTCTAGAGACAGAAATCTATTTTTAAACATTCAAAATAATATTAGTTCTAGAAAGCCCCCATTGCTTTACAGTAGAAGTATTTTGAGTGGGACTTAGATGTTAAAGATGCTGTAGCAATAAAACAACAGGCACTGCAAGGTTAATCTTTCTTTTCTATGACACGATGTATCTATCTGGGCCCAGGTCAGTGAAGACAAACATGCCAGGTAAGGAGTAATGAGTGCCACACAGCGCAGCAGCGAAGGGAAATGGCTGAGGGGCAAAGGACCAACTGAGAGTAAAAACTCAAGTTGAAAAGCAATGCAGTTACAAGGGGGTTTCCACAAACATTTGCCTATTCTGTGGAAACCTCCTGATCTGATCCGGAGGGAATTCCAGAGTCGGCCTAAAGCAAGGCCGTAAAAAGCTGATGCAAGCGAGTGAGCTGGAGGCAATCCCAGCCAGTCAGATGCCTGTCCAGAGAGCCTTGCACACGCTGGGTAGGGGCCACGCAGCTCTTCAAGAGCTGCGAATTCTTGGAGTCAGAGCTCATATTCTCTTGACATCACACTTCCTGTGCAGCATAACTGCAACTTTTGTCCACAAAACAAGGAAAACATCAAAACAGCAACCATCGCTGACTTTGTGCTTTGAGAGGCAGCCACCAGAAGATGTTTTTAGCGGCCAGATGCAGACACTGCCCTGTGAACACATCCAAGTATGTTTCTTCTCAAGGGATCGATCACAGAAGGGCTGAAGGAAGAGATAATTCTTTTTCTTTTTTTTTGCAGAAAATCACTTTTTTCATTTCTTGAGTATCCAGTGGCTGAGCAGAAACCTGTTTTCCTGCAGATACGGGCTCAGCTTGAGAGTGCTATGGACATTCTGTTATTGACAAAAGGCACAGTAAAAATATCCAGCTTTTGAAGTAGAAAGGATCCTTATTCAGCTTCTCTGGGCTTCAGAAGCCAGTATGATTTGGTATGGGCTCACCCCCTCAGTCTGCCCCAGTAGGAAATTACCTTGAATGAGAAAAAGTAAAATGAAAGTATTTAAAACCTTTCTCCTCAACATTTCCACTTCTTTGAGGAAGATTCTCCTAAGACAAGAACAGGTAGCACTGGTAGGACCACTGTAGACTTTCAAGCAGGTAAGATCTAACATGCAAATATTAGTTGCTCCTCATCATACAGGGCATTGAAAAGATACACACTACTATATTTACACTAAGATTTAAACAGTACTGCAGAAGAGAGAAGGACAAACATACTGTTACATAAGAAAAAAACATCTCAAAAGCTATGTATATATAAATTCTCCTTTGTCTGCAGCAGTCTGAAGCTTGAAATTCATCAGTTAGTCTTTAACCTACACTGTCTGCAAGTCTGGGATTTCACTGGAGTAAAGAAATGCACTACATGAATTCCTGTGGTTGAAGAGCTAAAATGAAGATTTGTTCCCTGCGAAGCCAGGATCAAAACCTGCCCCAGCTTCAGTGTCCATCCTGTCATTTATCCAGTCAACAAAATGTCTCTAAGCTTCAAAGACTACTGTGCAGTAGCCCACAAAACAGTAATAACAATGGAGCTCAGCTGTCCCTCTACATTTTCTTTTCATATTTCTCTCTGATCTTTCAAGATGATGATTTTGCAACTGATTTTACACACGATTATTGCTCCTCTTCTTGGCTACATATCAAGGACTATTGATACCTAAGGCTGGTATTCTTATCCTCAAAGCCTGAGTGAGCCAAATGCATGACTCACAAAGTTCCATCTCACAGCCTCTCTGTTCAAAAAGCCCAATCTTAGAATTAGATAAATTGAAATGAATACACTCGGGCTCAAACATACACATAGCCTTAAATGGCTGAAAACATGCCGTGAGCTTGGAAAGTGCAAAGCATTTAATTTCATTTTTAAGATCTCTTCCAGGCTGCCACCAGAATCACGTGGAACTTCCATTTCCTTATAACCTATGTTACCCTACACTACAATCCACACAAGGTCAAACACATGCAGTAGTTTAAAAAGTAATTGTACTTTTGCATATTAGCTCTCATACAGTATGGCTTTGGGATTTTTTTTTCTGAGCTTACACAATTATGACGGACAGCAAAGCTCACTGAAATGCATTTAGTCATTTCATCCATCTACTTAATCCATAGTCTCCTCCAAGATACTCATTTGTGACACAATGCAGACTTACAACTCTCTCAAATGATAATAACTCTCAAGCAAACCAGATTGTTGGTGAAGCAGCACCATGTGCTGTGATGTCACTACGTGACGCCACTTCATAAAAGATGGAGGTTCCTTTCTAGTTTAAAGGCTTTCTGCCTTAATTTTCAGAAGTGCAAACCCGCCACAGTCTTTCAGTCTCAATGTATTCCAAATGCTCAGCACCTGCAGAAATGAGACTGTGTTATCTGGGATGTCAAAATGTCAGTCGTTTGTCTAATATCAGGTGCTCAGCCTCTGCATAGAAAGAAGAATCAAGAAACTGGAGGAAAAATTTACTACCTCTAATATCTCATCTCTCCAGTCAAAGTACTGAACAGAAACTTGAAGTCACTGAAAATGCACCCTTGCCAATAAATCTTGCTCCTTTAATACTTTTTAACCATCTTGGGAGTGCCACAATAGCTGTTTGTTTCATGGGCCAGGCAGGAAGTGCTCAAAATGCAGGAACACATGACTCACGCCACTCCTGGGGCAGCGCACGACGCTTATTGATCCGATTTCCAACTGCAGTGACTCTACGAGGCTGTCAAAACTTTTAATCCTCCTTTGGGGGATGATGAGATAAAATCTTGCTTCTCCTATAGACACAGTATCTTCAACTATGGTTTAGATTCTCCGTTGTAGGTTCTCTGTTACAGATGTTGTTTCCTGTAATGTGAAGTTACTACGGAACCCTCTCCTTTTTTGATTGAAGACACCTGAATTAGGGTTCCCACACAAGCACATCACTGAAACATTCTCATCACTTAGAAACAACACTGAGAATTCATGTATTAAATGTGTGACTTTGGTACACTCAGGTATGAATTGGTCACCCTCCCCAGCCTTTATAGTCACTGAGGAGGCACAAACGATCCAGAAAGCGGTTCACCTCCTTCCCTTCCCTATGGCAACTCGGCTCTCCACAGTCACACACGTGTCTGTGAGCACGACAAACCACCTCCAGAAATGTCTGCTTCTCTCCACTGGCTATCAAGGGCAGACAGGGTGACTGGCTCATTCATGCCTCAAGATTTTCTTAAATCCTTGACTGAAACTCCAGCTGAAGTGTTAGCTGAAATACAGTGGTTAACTTGTCAGGTTCTGCCGTTCTCTGCCAGCCAAGGACTGCAGGTATCACATCATCTGACCCCGTGGGCTGCCCAGACTCCACTGCCCCCAGAGCCAACTGAAAGAGTCGAGTTTCAGAAATGTTATTGAAATGGCCATTTCCCAGGAAGCTTTTTATATCTATATCTCTCTATATATACACACACACTTTGAAGTATATCTATAGATACACTCTGAAGCACCAAGGTTTCTCATGAATCAGAAACTCTCAACCTCAGCAACTCTACCTGGAACCATGTTTATTTCTGGACTTTGATATCTGAAGATGAGGCATTAGGAAAACACAGCTATTTTAGCACCTGGTTTCAATCCAGTTAATAACTTTTCACCTGAGACATTCTCCCCCATTAAGTCAAATTTATGCTAATACTGTCCTGATTAGCAAATACTATTTAAAGCTGGTTTATGGGATGATTTCTGAACAAGGTAGGTGTCTGGATTTGGTGAAGTTCTGCAAGGAAGCTTATATTCAGTGGATTTCAGCTATAAGACAACACGAACTTCATGAGTTACCTACAGGTATCCTGCGAAACGGTGGCTGCCCACAGGGTGACAGGCAGTGACAGCGAGGGAGAGATCTGTGTTGTTGCTGAACACAACACAGTCTCTAGCACCAGAAACTGCAGAACTCCAGCATTTCGGTTACTTTATGGAAACTTCACTTAGCTCAGTGAAACCCACTTGATTCTGAAGATGCAGGTCTTGAACACGGGAGTACTTAAATAATTCCAAAAATGGATTGTATAGACTGTGCTCTGCAGGGCTTAATGAAAGGTGAAGCAAAGGGCACTGAGCTGATAGGCTCAGCATGACAACTGAGTATCTCCTCCTTCCGAAGGAGCCTTAGGTGGTGACATCTCTGGCCTCTCTACACTGTATTTCACTGCATGGTGCGGGCAGATGGTAACTCATTCTATCAATCCTACTGTATCCTGAAAGACAGCTTTTCTTCCTATTTTTTTTTCAATTTTCCCCTCTGAAAAAATGCTTCAGGCAATAACTTCTCATCTACAACACTCTGCTCCTCTTTAGGATCCAGAAAAAGCAGCAAAGGCACAGAAGGGATACATTTTTGCCTTCCTTTGATTCATTTGAGCTCTTAGGGAAATATCTAATAATGCATTTACAGCATGCTGTTTCCAAAGCACTATCTAGTAAAATATTAATAACTTACTCATCTCAGCCCCACGGTGAAGCAGATGACTCCATATTTCTACTGCTTTACAGAAGGACGGGTAAGTACCTTGAAGGAAAGAATAATTTTCAGAGTTGAACACAAGAAGCGTGTCTTCACAGTCAACAGAAGAGGATATTCCCCATCAATCCACCAAAGAACGCCCACAGAGAGGGAGTTAGACCCAGGAAATGTGCAACCAAATAAAAAGGAAAACAATTGTATTTTTTTCAAGGTAATGTATTCAGCTGGAAGGAGTCAGTCCTGTTTAATGCCATGTTTAAGCTGCCAGGACTACTGTGCCCCAACAATGGAGTCCCTAGCCAGGTAAGGCAAACATCAGGCTCCGTTAACATTTGTTTCACACTGCTGCAGCAGTAAGTCTTTGGATTTAGGCATTGCAGTAAAGCAGCTGGAGCTCAACTTTGTCGTACCATTCTGTATTTTTAGTTTTAAGACCTGCCTCCAAGTAGGATGCTAAATCATCTCTTGGAATTACACGTCCACACATCCTCGTTTTGCAGCCTTGTACCCAGTAACTCACTGTCCAGGGCACTCTCCCAGCCTATGGGCAGATATTAAGTCTCTGTTTGAGAGGGATCTAAACATATTGTCCTATGTTAGGTGCTAGCTTAACTAGAAATGAAGTAGATGTACAACATTCTCAGCTCTCAGTTGTAACTCTTCCAAACTTAGGAGATAATTAGTTCGCCATTGGATCTGAGAAAAAGCCACAGAGAATGATTCAGTAATTTAATGGTTGAGAGGAGAAAAAAAAAAAGACCTGAATTTCCATCTGCCTCACTTAAGTATTTTATAGGCTATATATAGGCTTCAGCTCTTTCCAGAAGGGTTGGAATCGAGGGGAAAAAAATAAAGCAAGCTAGGATTGAGCTGACAAAGAGGATGTTACCGGTGAACAGACACAACAGAGTACTCAGCAGAGGCAAGGGGACCTAATACAAACTGGAGAAAGGGGAGACGGGGTACTTGAGGGGGAAAGTTGTAAGAGGCACGCAGCCCTTGCTCGCAGGGAATCAGCCTGGGCTGTGCCTTCCACAAATGCTTCGGTTCCACCTCACAGAACAGGCCTGGGATTGAACTCTGCCATCCCTGCAGCCTCACGCGACCCCGGCGGGAGCGGAAAGGTACCATTCCTCTCACGGTAAAGGTACCATTCCTCTCACGGTAAAGGTCACGGCTGCTCGTGATGCTTTTAGGGTTTGTTTGTGCCCCAAGCACCGCCCTGGAAAAAGAGGCATCGGTGCCAAGGGGCTACCAAACTCCAGCAGCCCTGGCAGAGCCGTCGGCTGCGCGCGCTTTGGGGTGTTTGCCACCCGTGGGCTGACACCCGGAGAGGCAGAAAAGGTAAAAGAACCGCTTTAAACAGCGGGAAGCACCGATCCGCCTTTCCACAGGCGGTGTGCCACGACCACACCGAGGGCAAGGTGCGCTACCACCGCCACGCTCTGCGCAGCCCAACCCAGGCAGGGCATCCTTGCCCCGTGCGGTGCGGTGCGGTGCGGTGCGGCGGGGCTACGAGGAGGGCTCCGCGTGACGAGCCCGTGCGTGGCGCGGGGCACCACCAGGGCGCGCCCGCACAGGTGCGGCGGCGCCCGCCCCGGCCCCGGCCCCGGCCCCGGGCTGCGGCTGCG
>WBNH01011750.1:0-29353 GCA_013401255.1 Urocolius indicus | reverse complement strand
CCCCACCCCCAGAGCTGAGGCTCGGCCCTTTGGTGAAGTTTCCCTGCCGCGCCCTCTGCTCGGCCAGGGGCTGGTGAGCAGTGTCGGGGGGCTGCGGGAGGCTGGCAGCTGATGCCAGGGCAGATGCCGATGTGTCGCTCGTTGAGCGTCCAAAGTAACGCCCTTCAGCGTTGACTCCAGTCGCGTGAGTGCCAGGCTCTTCGAGCCTGGGTGTCTGTGTGTGGCTCAGGTGTGTCACAGATCTACGCTTGGCGATGAATGAAATTCTGAAGATTGCGTTACTATCGAATCTTACTTTTCTTTAGTCTTAACAGTTTTATCTTGCACGGGAGGAGATGTGTGTTTGTGTTTACTTTGGGTTCTGTGGCTTTGAAGTAAAAAAAAAAAAACATAGCGCATCTGTCTTTCATCTCGAATTGAGTCATACAGATGTTACCCTAAATAAGGTGGTTGCACACTGTAAGTTGTTAAGTATTGTACTTCCTGAATACCTGGTTAGGTGTTCACGGTGTATGATTAGCTCCACTCCTTGTCCACCTGGGCTGGAAATTAGATATGGTGAGCTAGTTTGAGCAACCAGAAGTGACACACTGTGTGTAACTTCCCTTTCCAGTCAGTGCCGGCTACTTTTTTACCTGTGGATGTAAATCGAGCAGTGCCTTGCATGATGCTGCTGTTTGAAACAACATCAGAAACACAGAAATAACACTTGATTTTCCTAGTGTATAACCCTGAGTAGTACATAATATGGATTACACCAAAGATAAGAGATCTCTGTACTTCACAGTTAACCCTAATAATAATTTTGTAGCACAGCTGCTCTTGCCCTCAGACTTTTTGTTATTGTGGAAAGGTCTCCCCGTACTTGGTGGTTTTCTGGAAAAATCATGCTTGTGTGTTTTGTGTGTATTTGGTGCTTGAGGTTTCCATGTTGAGCGCTGCTTTGAGTTGCTTGCTGGTGGAATTACACATGTGTGTTATTTTATAGCATAGGCCTCAGAGGTGGCTTGCTCAAGAGCAAAGCCTTGAAATCGTCAAACTAACCTTTGTCCTGTCTTCAGAGTTCCCCCTTGTCTCTAACCATCACCTGGCTGGTAAGATGGTGTTTGTTTGTAATATTTGTACTACTGTTTCTAAGACTCAGTAGCCCTTGATGCTTGATATGTTTTGCTGCTTCAGTTAGTTAAGGCCAACATGTTTTTTCCTCCTTCCTATATTTGGGATATTGAGTGTCTTTATTTGCTGTGTTTTTCTTTGATACTTTCATACCTCTCCTCTGTCCCAAGAGCTTTCTTTCATAAGTAAAACCTTTGATATATCTTGAATTTGTTGGTTTGGGTTTTTTTCCCTATTCAGGTTCTAGAGGACCTACCAGGCCTTGACCAGACTGTGTTGTGCTAGCACCTGTAATTCATTTTCCAGCTTTCCAGTAAATTATTTTACTTGGATATCATACTAAAATCTGACTGCAGTTCCCGAGTCTTCTCTGTTTTCCCTTTTACTCAACCCTGCTTCTCCTTTGCTGCCTCTCTGTATGCCAGAAACGTGGCTTGTTTTCACCCTGTCTCCTAGGAATGCAGACGTGAGAATACTGTGTGATGCAATATGAGCTCACAGTATTGAGAGAATTGAGTTTTTTACTTCTTTCTCCTTTAAATTTTAAATTACTCTTACCTCATCCCATTCTGACATTTTAAATCTCATGTAATATTAGCTTTGTAGTTCCATTGGCCTTCACCTGTATTCCTGTAGTTAAGTGTAATATTTCCTTACAGTTGGAAGGGGGAGCGTTGAATGACAAACTTATTTTAGTTTCCACTGTTCTGGAGACACTTGACTTAGAGATGGTCATATATGGACACTCTGTAGACTTCTTTAAGCTTACGAAGTTTCTTTCTAGAAAGAAAGTTGTGTGAATGACATTGAGATGCTTCTGATAGATCTTGAAGTCTAGATTTCTGTGTACTTGCAGAAGATGTGTGGCTTAAGAAAAAGACATGATCACTTATTTAGAAATCGGACTTGCCATAAGCATGTAATGCCACTGTTGAACTCTTCCTTGTGATATTAGTCTTAGTTGAAACTTCTTGTTGACCAGAAGAAGAGGAAATGTGAAGGATTCTTCTTGCAGTTGCAGCCAGCTGTTTTTTCCTAACGTTTCACACTTAATCCATAGTGATTGAGTGCTTGTGGCTTGCTGGAGTCTGGCAAAGTTATAATTTTACTAGTCCTGATACGCAGTGATGTCTGAGGCAGCAATTTTTAACATGTCTATATTAGCTAATCTGAGTCTCTGAGCTGTCTACGTGGTGTTCCCCCGACTGTGACAGTCTCATTCACCTCTTGCACCACTAACAGCATTGCTTTCATCTCTGGTCATGTGTGTACTTAGTCTGGAGTTACCTATTGCCAGCTCTACCAGAGATTCTCTTCATTCTAGGTTCTGCAGACTTGAACGTGAAACTCTTCTTGACAAAATAGTACTTTGCAGGTGTCAGACTGAGTTCAGAACATGTGTTTGTTTATGAATGAAGTTGATTCTTTTTGCTTTAAAAAGCTGCCTGATTCAGGTTCTGTTACTTTCTCTTTTTTTTTTTTTTTGTGAGCTTTGCTCCTTTGCCTGTCATCTTCCATTCTGATGTTCAGTAGGATCCATGGAGTCCTGTGGTTTTGGTTGCTTGCTGTTCACCTAATTGTTGTGTAGCATTATCTTTGTGATTACCTGAGTTGCGCTCGTATCTTGGGTCTGATTCTGGCAATATGTAAACCCATTGTTACCAGTATGATCTTTCAGATAGCTGACAATCCAGTATGGGTTCTTAACCAAAGCAGAGGCTGTCATCACTAATTCCTTCCTGTCACTGTAGATCTTATAGTCTTTCTTAAGCCTTAGGTATTATGCTTATCCTAGGTTTCTATTCAAGTATTCACATCCCAGAGAGGTTGAAATTTTGCAGATTGTACTTGTATATCTGTTTTTTAACTGCCGTTCTTTTGAGGCTCTGGGAGTTCTTAGGTAGCTAGATATAACTTGCAATATTATAAGTGTCCTCTTGACCCTAAAATTTAATCTGGTATTATTTGCTACTTACTGCTCATTGTTTTGACCTTATCTACTATAATGTCACTGTTGAACTCTTCCTTCTTATTGCTAAGGCTTCACTGTTGCCTTTTACTTCTCACATCAAAAAGATCATCAGAATTTTCCTCTGTCCTGCTGCTGATTCACTCTTAACTTATTGGGTTATGTCTTCTTGATCTCAGTTTGTGACCGCCACCTGGACTGCTTGTGAGGAAGTGTCAAGGATGCACCTTTCCTATATTATCACATGCTTTCCCTGCAAGAATTAAAAAAAGCTACTTCTTGGTGGTCTTCAAAATAACCTTTCTGTTGTTCATAGTGGTCTTATGTCAAGAATAAACACATCCTTTGGTCTCTGGCCTACTTTTTCAAGTACAAGGTATGCAGATGCATTAGACAGCTTTATTCTGCAAATCTTGTGGAAGGTGGAGAATACAGCTAAGGACACATCTGCTAGAGTAAGCATTAAGCAATAATTAGGATTGCTGACACTAGCAACAGTTTCTGGAAGTGTTTCTTACACTGTGTTTGTCTTTTAGCTGTTAAAATAGCTGCTATGAGTCTGACTGCCGCTGCTAAAATGTGTGCTGGAAACAACCTGCTGGTAGGGCCCTACTGTATTCACCATATGTCACCTTCAAACTGTCAGTCTTACAGCTGCTGGAAAGACTTGATGATACCTCTGTGGGGAAGAAGCTTAAAAATCGAATGTTCTGGAGCTGTCTTTGCAATCACTGAGATTTTTGGAAGAGCGAGGAGGTTGGAACTGCATTTGACAAGGCAGTGCTGTGTACTGACTGTTCTTGACATCCCTATCTGAACAGCCATCTACATAAGGCAGTAGATGTCTTCCCAGTGTTACACTACTGGGAAGTAGTTATACTACTAATATTTGTAGGAAATACCAAGGCATGTTGACAGCAGTTTAAGTCATCCTGAGTTTTTGAAAGAGATAAGGAACTGGAATTCCTTTGTCCTCCTTTTCTGTGTAATAACTAGATAAGTCTAGCAGGAATTGGATGGATCTGGGAGAAAGAAATAACTAAACATCTATCTCATAGGCTATGCTGAAAGCTGTTGTAAAGCATGTGACTTTAGCTCAGTTTCACTGTAGAGGGATACTAAATGCATCTTTATACTTGTTCCAATGCTGGCATTTGAATCTTTTAAGCAACAAAAGCTCTTAAAGATTTGTCAAATGGAGCCAAGGTAAAAAAACTGTTAACTTCAGTCAGCAACCCTTTGACTATAGGGACTATAATTTGCTATTTCTGTGTATTTGGTATCTATAACATGCTAGAAGTCTACGTTTGTGTACTGCTTGGCAGCAAGGCCGGTATTATTTGGCTGCTGATATCAAACAATACTGAATCAAGTACTCGAGAGTTGCAGAGTGTGATGAAGTGGGAAAGGCGGTGATTTTTCTGTGAAGGGGACAAGATATTTAGCAGTATTGAAGGACTAGTGGTGCTAAGCCAGTAGGCCTGTAAAGTCAACTGAGGCACTTAATCTTAGTCTGATGTGATTTCTCTGCAAATGTGGACCAAGAGATTCTGAGTATGGTTGCTAAGAGTCTTTTAACCAAAGAGATATGTCTGAAACCAGTGTGAATCTTCTGTAATGTACCTCCCCTGTTTGTTATTCTTCCGTTTATGTGTTGACTTTAATACTAATGGATTGAATACTGAAGTCTGCTTGTAAATTCATCTGTCAAGAAGGCAATTACCTAAGCTGACAACTGTTTTAAAAGTTTTAGCTGTACCACAGTTAAAAGAACATAATTGGAAGCTGCAGCCCTTTAGTGCAGACAATTGGGGATGTCATGGCCCTTCAGAAAAGGTGACTACATTTCCATATCAGAAGAGGTGTTCTGTTTGTTTTTTTTGATGTTTACTTCATGCCTAGTAGTACTTAAAAGAATCCTAGTGTTGAGTCACCTTGACACTGTTGCTTGTTCAACCAGATTAAAATTGATTTAGTTTTGTTATAATCAGTGAGATATTTATGTAACGAAATATTTTTTAGAATTGATTGGTATTTATACAATCCTTGGATATCTGCATGTGGTTAATAACTTGGTCTTTCCTGTCTGAAGAGTGGCAGATAGAGGTTCTTAGGAATGTGGGGAGTGACTGAACAGGAAAGAGTGAAGTACTGAAATTTGTTTGTCCCGAACAAATTCTTACAGTTTTGGTAAGTTGTTAGGGAAGTTGAAGTTAGGTTTACTCAAAGCCAATCTCAAACAATAAGTCTCTTAGCAGTGGAGGAGGAAAAAAAAAAAGGTAGTTTAAATTGAAATGGGCAAACTAGCTATGAAATCAAATCTGGAATATTCCAGATACGTTTATAGCTGTTGGGACATTTTTTTGGTAGACAATTGTCTTGCATGTAATCTCTTCTGTGGCTGAGACACTGACTTAAATGTGTATGCAACGCTTTTCGTGAAGCTGCTTTTGCTGTTTAGTTGTTCTGATGCCTCATCTCATAGTGTTAATCTTACCTGTATACTTGTATTTCTTCTTCAGGAATTAACCTAAAGCAAGTAAATAACTCATATATTCCCCGACCTTCAGCCTGTGTAAGGCTTCAGCTTTTGCCTCTGTCAGTTTTAGAAGGCTTTGGGAAATCTGTGCTAGGACAAGGCACTGACTGCTGTACCTCCTCAGGTGAAGACCTTCTCTGTATTGCTTCTAAGATGGAAAAAACTGCTGGAGTGTAGGACACCAGGGGAAATGGAACATGATTGGGTGTGATTGGTTTCACCCATTGGTTCAAGTGCAACTTCTTGCCCTGTACTGAAGCTCAAACAGAGTAGTAACCAACCAGTAGCTAATTACTGCTCTACAGATATCAGCAAATATAGTTGCAAATATCAGATGTGACTTCAGGTTACTTGGCTCAAGAAATGTAGTACTTCTCTGTGATTCTGTGGCAATGTTGCTATTGCTGCTTTGAGATCAGACTGGTAAAGATCATACAGACGTTAACAGACTAGAATATGAATTGACAGATACAACAACTGGAGGCTTCCAGCTTTCCAGGGAGGCTTTACAATACCTATCCACAAGGAATAATAAGCCAAACTGCTTTGATTCAAGGTGAGTCTTGTTTAAGCTTAGCAACTGGAATGATAAATCGTGACCTTTCACAATAGTAAGAAACTGTATCACTAGAAGTTCTAGTGATCATTTGGTACCTACACTGTTGTTTTTCTGGTGCCTTTGTGAAAGACAGCACCTTCAAAGACCTTAAGCGACCTTAAGAAATTCCCTTCAGTCTCTTCTGACATTGTGTCAGTGATTTCTTTTTTTTTCTGATTCTTTTCTACTAAATGAAATTACCCCAATGCTCTGTTTTTCTTCTGTACTCTTTTACCTATTGCTGACAGTGGTTGCATGAGACTGAAACTTAGAAATTAGTTGCTGTTTCAGCCCTAAGTGCTACAATTAATTGTCTCAACCAAGAAGAGAGGGCTTCAGAAGAGATCCCTCTTCCTGGGAGGAGCATGGCAGCTTTAGCTTAAAACTTGGATGTGATGTTGAAGTAATTGGTGACCAGGGGGCTGTGATTCTGCTTGTAAATAAGAGATTTATTTCCATCTCCTGGCTCTTATAGTACATGAAAATTTTGTGAAATAAGTCACAGGAAATCTGTTTGGTTTGTAATAGAACAGGATTATTTGCAAATACAGGCCCCTGCTGTTAAAATTATATACACAAGCTGAAGGCTTTTTTACCAAAGCCCTTAACGTGGTGTTTGTGGGTACAATTTCCATTCTTCAGGACTTACCAGAGCTTGATTGGATGAGACTAAGTGGCATGATATATAGCTTTGGAGTTAGCATTGCTTTGACAGGAGCCTAGGCTAGATGGCCTTTAGGTATTGTTTTCAACTGAAATTTTTCAGTGACCACCAAAAAGCATTTGTGGGATTTGGGTTTATTTGGTTATGTTGTAACTCTTTAGATTCTCTGAGATGGGTTATACAGATGCAGAAATCCTTATGTACTCAGTTTGTTGCCCTACATGCAGAAGTATAGGCCTTGACAGTCTGAGGTGTTTCCTTTGTGTGGACCATAAAGGTGGGACACTTTCTGGAAAGATGACTTGGTATTCATGAGAGCATGTTCTTGCTTTTTGAAGTGCAAGACATCCTAGTTGTTTTGGTCAAGAGCTAATGGTGCTTGTCTTCTAATGGTACCTGAGTTGTGGTTCTGCCACTCCTTAGTGACTGGAAGAAGATGCCATTGCAGGATGCCTTGATACCAAGATGCCTTTACACCAGCTGTTGATCTTTGCTGTTTCTAAATGTCCTTTTGTGGAACTGAAGCTGATGCTATCTCCAGAAATCTGCCCTTTGGACTGAAGTCTGTAAAGAAAGAACAACTGTGCTTCAGCCTTCGATCCTTGTCAACAACGCAGAGGAAGCAATTAGACATATGTGTGAGTTACATAGACTTTTGGGGAGGTGCCTTTTCCCGGAGGAGTGACTCCCTCTTTAATCCGTGCTTCCTATAGCAGTTAAGAGCTAATTACCAGCAATTACTTAGGGAGTAGTCAACAGTTAATTTAGCTCAGGTGTCACTTGGTCCTAAACTTGCTCACTAAGGTTCATTTAAGCATGATTCAGCTTTACCTTAGAAACATTGATGCTTTGTATTGTTCTCTTGTGGCCACAACTAAATTCCCCAAGACTTAATGACTTCGCCTAGTGAACAGTTAAAGTTGTTCAGTGATACCTTACTCTGCAAGAACATCATTGTGAGAATAACACTGTTGAACCTGTGAGTAGTTGAATCTCTCTTCATTCAGCTGTGAACAAGAACTGATTCTCAGATATGGAAGAGTAAAACTGAGTTAAATCTGAGCTGTAGTGACTGTAGTGAGGCTTTTGAAACTGTCATGCAACATGCTTACTGATGGCTTGGGGTCCTGTGGCTCCCAAATTGGTCATGAGCCAATTGTATAACATGCTCACTGTTAACTTGAAGTGCAGTCTGGATAGAAATGGTGACATGGATTAAAAATGTCTGATATACCAGATTCAGTTGTGATCAACAGCTTAAAGTTGAGCTGTAGGCCAGTCACTGGTTGCTGGTTGTGATATCAATCCCTGAGGTAAGCACTATTTAACTTAAATAATAACCTGTGTGATAGGACAGATTGCACCCTTAGCAAGCTTGAGGCGATGCAAAACAGGGAGGAGTGGTTGATAATCCAGATGGATGATCTCCTACTCAAGGCAGAAAAATTGACAGACTGGAAAAATGGGCCAACAAAAACTGCATCAAGTGTAACAAGGGAAAAGGCAAAGCCCTGCTCCTGGGGAGGGGATGTTGAGGGTACAGAAGAGATGCTGGGAATCTTGTGGATCACAATATATCCTTGTCACAAAGGCCCACAGCCTCTTGGACTGAATTTCAGGAAGAGCATTTGTAGTGGCTAAAGGGAGGTGATCATTCTCTCCTCAGTGCTGATGAGGCCACATCTGTAATACTGTGTCCAATTCTGGGCTGCACAGCGAAAGAGAAACATGGGTAGATGAGAGCAAGTCCAGTAAAGGAGCACTAAAATGAGGAGATTGGTGTGTTTGATGTACAAGGAGAGGATGAGAGAGCTGGGATTATTTATCCTGGAGGAGAGAAGACTTTTGGGAAGATCTTACCAATGTTTATAAATACCTGATGACAGGAAGAAAAAATTACCAAGGCAGACTTGTCTGTGGTATCCAGTGATGAGACTAATAGGCAATGAACACAAGTGGCAACATAGGAAGTTGCACTGAAACAAAAGAGCACCCTTTTTTAAAGAGAGGCTGAGTATTGAAGCAGGTTACCCAGAGGGGCTGTGGAGTCTACATCCCTCAAGATACTCAAAACCTGAGTGGGAACAGCCTGAAGGAACCTGGTCTGAGAGCAGGGGTTTTGGACTGATGATCTTCAGGGGTTACTTCTAATCTAAGCAGCTTCAGATCCAATTCAGCTGTTGTATCACTTAAGCTGATATGGAATCCCACTGCAGATACCACTTTAAGTCGTATTTTTCCAGTATGAACATCTGCCTATGTAGATGAAAAAGCAGATTCTTTATATAAAGTTGGGGGTCTTTTATGAGAGAGGGAAGTTATTAACCAGCAGTAAGTACAGATTACAGTAAAGTCTTACTTTTCTTGAAATCAATGAAACAGAAATCTTGCTGTGGTTTATGCATCCAGAGGTTAAAAAAACACTGTATCTGGAAACTTGAAACAAGTGGGAACTGAGGAGCTACATAGATTATACAGCATTTCAGTCGGAAGACATCAGTAACTTTCTATCTGGGAGAATACCTTCCCAACTTAAACTGCCTCCTAGGGCTGGTAGAAAGTTACCTAGAACTGGCGTCTCTTATGTAAGATGTCTTGGTGTCTTAAAGCTGCTGGTTTGAGCTCTATTTTGTTAGAAGTGATGTCCCTTGGAAGACTAGAGCAAAACAAGCTACCGCACATTCATTTTCTCCCATTCTGACCTTTTATGTGGTTAATGACTCCTGAGAGCTTGAGCAATATTACTCTTCTTACATTTTTCTCTTGAATGGCTTCCCAAAAAGGCATTCACACAACTTTTCTTTTAAATCTTGCAAAACTCAGATTTGAATGGGTACCTATTTAATATTAATCTTTTCCAGTAGGCTCTGATTATATGATAGAGTGTCTAACCCTTGTTGATCATCCCCTCTCTTGTCTTGTTGCCTTCCAAAAGGTGATAAAAGTATGTATGTAAGTATGTACCGTCATGTGGTTCCTGCTTGGCATTTTAATACTTGACCCAGTCTGGAGAACCTGAGGTCATGCTTTGCTTCCAACTTATCCAAAATGCTTATGAGTAGATCTGTGTTTGTTTGACCAGGGGAGCTAGATGCCTTTGTTCTGGAGTTACCATCTGAAGAGGAGAAGACCTGGGAGGTTCTCATTAATATTTACAAACATCTAAATGGCGGGTGTCAGGAGGTTGGTGCAGCACTTCTCTGTTGTATCCAGTACAGGACAAGGGGGAATGGAAAGAAGCTGGAACACAAAGTTCCATATAAACATAAAGAAAAACCAATTTCACTGTTGAGGTGAGGGAGCCCTGGCATAGCCTGCCCGTGGAGATTATAGAGTCTCCTTCTCTGGAGGTCTTCATACCCTGCCTGGATGTGTTCCTGTGTGACCTGATCTAGGTGGACTTGTTTTGGCAGGCAGGTCTCTTCCAACCTTTACCATTCTGTAATTCTGTGATCCTAGTGGTGCAAGTCTGTGGTAGACCTGGATATAGAGAGCACTAATTCTGTAGCTTACATAGACAATAACAAGTTACATGAGGAGAAGTGAAAACTGCACAGATTGATGTGCTCCCTGTCTCAGAAAACTAGCCTGTAGGTGGCCTTTTCCTTCCCTTCAGGAAATATACTTACATACCATAGTCCACAGAGGAAAAAGAGGTAGAGTTTGTAGCTCAGGCCTTATTTGAGTGAGGACAGCAGTATGTGATAATTAGAGGCAATGTAGCCAAGAACTTTACTTTGCAGTTGTGATTTGGTAAAAAGGCAGTTCCGTTTCTCAGCCTGGCTCTAATTTTGTATAAGAAAATGGATATATTGGTGAGTAAGGATCTGCCCCTATGGTGTAGAGGGGAAAGGGAATGTGATACTCTGTCTGACTGTTGCTTACCATACTCTTCTTATATACTGCCTCCTTTTTAAGGAGGGAACAAGAATCCATAATGCAGTTTTATTGAAGTGCTTGAATGAAAATGGATGAAGCTTCATAGTACAGGACTTCAATTAGTAGTATTAACGGGCTCGGTAGTCCTATAATAATGTTTGTGAAAGATGGAAGTGATTCATAGTGTGTGACCTGTTATTCTTGAATGTAGCTGAACTTGCAGGCGGATTCAAAACATGTCAGCGAGGGGCAACTGGGACTGGGTGTAATGTGTTCTGAAGTTTAGTTTTAGATTTGTCATTCACAACAATTTCTAGAGGAAAACAAAGTATCAGTGAGTAACAGTGCTTTTAAGTATAGGGACTATACCTATGGGATATTTGTTCAGTTGCCTGTTAATCTATACATGATGACAAAAACATCCCTTTCTTCAGACAGAGTCAATGCCATACTTAGTGTTTGTCCTTTACTTCATCAGCAGAAATGTGCGTGTGCATTTGAGCTCCCCTCATAAGCAGTGGTTAAACCAGACACACCAATAACACAATTGCTGTGAGTGTTTTGGGTTTTGTTCTCATTGCCAAGTGATACCTAGGTAAGTTACTTTCAGCTTTAATTGTACTGAACTGCGATCTTCCGGCTGGCTGGAAAGGGGTTTGTTACTTTCCCCACACTGCTGTGCTTTGTTTCACAGAATGTAAGGAGTTGGAAGGGATCTCTAAAGATGATTTAGTTCATTCCCCTTGCTAAAGCAGGTCTGCATAGATCAGGTCACACAGGAAAGTGTCCAGGTAGGTTTTGAAAGTCTCCAGAGAAGAAGCCTCAACACCCTCCCTGGGCAGCCTGTGCCAAGGCTCCCTCACCTCAACAGTAAAGAAGTTTTTCATTATGTTTAAGTGGAACTTTTTGTCCATTACTCAGTATTAATGATATTCCCCCTCAGTCTTCTGTTCTCCAGACTAAACAGCCCCAGTTCCCGCAGCTTTTCCTCATAAGGAAGATGCTCCAGTCCCCTGATCAGCTTGGTGGCTCTGTGCTGCACTCTCTCCGGCAGTTGTCTGTCCCTCTTGAGCTGAGGAGCCCAGAACTGGACACAGGACTCCAGATGAGGCCTCGCCAGTGCAGAGGGGAAGCAGAACCATCTTTGACCTGTTGGCCACACTCTTCTTGATGCATCCCAGGACACCATTGGCCTTCTTGGCCACAAGGGCACATTGCTGGCTCATGGTTAGCTTATTATCGACCAGGACTCCGAAGTCTCTCTCTGCAGAGCTGCTCTCTAGCAGGTCAATCCCCAGCCTGTACTGCTACATTGGGGCTGTTCCTTCCCAGATGCAGGACTCTGCCCTTGTCCTTGTTGACCCTCATGAGGTTCCTCTCTGCCCAACTCTCAAGCTGGTTGAGATCCTGCTGCATGGCAGCACAGCCTTCTGGGGAGTCAGCCAGTTTGGTGTCATCAGGGAACTTGCTGAGGGTACACTCTGTGCCCTCATCCAGGTCATTGATGAAGATGTTGAACAAACCTGGCCCCAAAACTGACCCCCGTGGAACTGCACTGGCCACAGGCCTCGAACTCAGTTTGGTGCCATTGATCACTACCCTCTGGGCTCTGTCATTCAGCCAGCTCTCGATCCACCTCACTGTCCACTCATCCGGTCCTCACTGTCTGAGCCTTCTGATGAGGATGTTGTGGGAGAGGGTGTTTGTAGCTACAGTGGTGTTGATAACACAGAAATGTTTTGGCTATTGCTGAGCAGTGCTCACACAGAATCAAGTCCATCTCCCCAGCCTTCTTTAAAGGCCACTAGGTTGTCGGTGGGCAATATATTGGGAGGGCACAGATCCAGGATAGCCGACTCAAACTGACCAAAGGTTGTTCCATATCATATTATGATGTGTTCAGCAATAAAAACAAACAGAAAGGGAGGTGGAGAGGGCAATTGTTGTGTGGGTGTTTGTCTTCCAGAGCAACCACTGTGTATACTGAAGCTGTACTTTCCAGGAAGTGGCTGTTGCCTGCTGATATGAAGTGAATAAATCTTTGTTTTCTTTTACTTCTGTGCATGGCATTTGCTTTACTGTATTAAACTGCCTTTAGCTTGACCCACAAGTTTTTTCATCATATTTTCCTCCCTTGGTGGACATGTGTCAGCCAGCTAAGGTTAACATACCCCTTAATAAAGATTCTGAAGCCTTGGTTCACTTTTCTGGGTGTTCTGCAGCCCATAGAAGCAGCTTCTTAAGAAGTGATGCTAAATGCTCCTCCACACTTGTCTTCTTCACTACAATCTCAATGGAGGTTGGATGTTCATAGAGTTGTTCTTTAAAAAGGTTGCTCCAAAAATTATACAGCAGAAAGATTCTGTTAAGTGTTTGGTCTTAACTGAGACTTAAAAAATACAGCAGCTTCCATGTCACATACTTGGGGATCCTGCAAAATTTCTGGAATACCCTTTGAGTACTGACATTACAAAGCAATCTTAATACCACTCTGAACACTTTCTCTCAGTTCTGTATCTAGTACTTCGGTGCTGTGTTCAATTTCTTTTCCTGCCTTGTGAAGAAATGATGAAAAATATTTTAGAGTCACAACCTCTCATGACCACAGAAGAGATAGCAATGACTCTGCAAAAGTAACTTTAAAATGGGAGACAAGGGTCTGGTTTTTGTAACACAAATCTAGTTAAAATAGCTACGAGGATCACTACCTCAAAGTAAACTTGGTTCTTTCTTTCCCAGTTACAGGTAGCTGATGTAATGATGTCTGAGTGTCAATGATTGTCTGTCGTGCTGTAATGCTTAACTGTGCCAATTTGAATTGTATTTAATTTAGCATTGTCTCAGAGGAGACCACCATAGTTTTGGGAAGCAAGAAGATGCCTTTAGAAGAATGCAAAGCACACTTCAGCCTTATGTGGCATGATGCATTCTAATTGGATATAAAGAAGTTATTTTCCTTTTTTTAACCATTAATAGTCAACTACTGAACCAAATTTTCCTCAGGGAGGTGTTGACGACAAGGGAACCGAGCCCTGAGCAGCCTGGTCTAATTAGATTTGATTGGAACATCAGTTTAGCCTTAATAACCTTAGGAAGTCTATTCCCACCTAAATTATTCTGTAGTTTTTATTCACTGGCTGTGGAAATACAGTAGCTGTGTCTTTTAAAGAGTAGACATTATATCTCCCAGAGCACACATACTGTGTGGTTTATGTATTGACACAAACCTAGCTGTTAGGAGGGATATTGAAACACTCCTGGGTCCAAGCTTTTACTGAGATTTTTGGGACAGAACAGTATTGGTGAGTAGCTAGTCTGATAGGCAAGTCCTGGCGAATTGTGGGAAGGATTTGTGTCCCTGTTATTGGAGTTTAAAGTGGGGAAAAGGCTTGATTCTATCTGTCCTGTTCAGCCTATTCTGGGCTCATGGTCTTTTGTTGAAGACCCTGTGGGTCCAGAGGCCCACAGGAAGCACTGCTCTGAAGATTTATGATATTGTTACAGTAAAACTGGGGTAATCAAGGAATGGAGTTGCATTTGCACGGCAGGCTGTTCTGTGTCTGAGAACTGCAGTATATTAGTGTTTGGGGGTAGGCAGGTAGGCCCTCTGTAGGTAAGGGGGGTGGTGAATAGTGCAACATATAAATCTGCTTAGTCTTTTCTGTTTTAACACTCGGAGGAAGTGAGGGGAGACAGCATGTAGGTAAAGAAAGTAGGTGATTAAGTCTCTGCATTGAACATGAACGGTGGGGGTTAATCCCAATATGCAGCTAAGCACCACACAGCTGCTTGTGTTGCACCTTTTTTAAAAATAGGTTCCTGTGGGACAAGTCGTAGAGGTGCATTTACCTGCTTTGTAATAAAGAATGTATGAGAGAGAGAATCTCCAGAGTCACCAAGGGCTGCGTGGAATTGGTATAGTTGAGGGAGTGTTTACTTAAATGGTCTCTTCTTCAGCCATATTTGAGTAAAAATGGCAAAGGGAAGCTGA
Source organism: Urocolius indicus (assembly GCA_013401255.1). NCBI lineage: Eukaryota > Metazoa > Chordata > Aves > Coliiformes > Coliidae > Urocolius > Urocolius indicus. Next base: position 14,597 of record WBNH01011750.1, on the reverse strand, counting down.
TTAATGCAGTTACCTTTCTCTAACAGATAAATTGTCTCTAACTTTTCATTCTTTATGGCAAACACTCTATATTATAAACCTGTCTTGCAAACAACTTATTTCTGTGGGTTTTGCCATCATTAAAGGAAGAGCTTAAATTGCTTGCCTGAATTGCTTATATAACTTATCCAGTGCCTGGTTACACAGGGGTTTTTGCTGCAACCCAACAAAGGAGCATGGATTTACACTTTTTTTCCTCATCAGTGATGCTTTTATGTGGTGCTTAACTATCAACTTATGAAAACATTTTGTTAGAGCTCGCTGTTCACCAGTTTTCTTTTTATTTCTACATATAAAAGGCATATAAATTGTACACTTAAAACAGCCAGTCTTTTAGCAGTTCCTGCTGACAAGGGGAAAATTGCAGTCAAGACCTGCTCCAGAAGCTTACTACTAATACTGTAATATGCTGCATAACCTTGCCTTTCTTAGAAAGTACCAAATGATGCTAACAGGAAATGACAGCTTGCACACCTTACTCTTGCAACTTGAACTCTGACACAAGCAGTCTTTATGAGAGACCAGACAGGATGAGATCAGACCACCACTCCTCAGCCAAATTGAAATTTGATTTCTGAGGCTTCTTAATGTGCCAGAGTTGGCACCTCTGTCATTACTGATTCTTAGGGCAGTGACTTTACTTTCTCAAGGGTGTACTGTTGTGTCCTGGTATCCCCCAAAGCAGTGTCCTGTGTGCTTTGAATATGGTTTCTGCATACATATACATGTGCTATGGGTAACTAAGCTTGAGCATGGAAGGTATGGTTGGCAGGCAAGGATCAGCAGCTGTTCTCTGACAGTTCAGTTGCTGATTATGATCCTGCATGCCTGGGCACTGTTAGGATGGTTAGGGAAATCTGTAGGGGGGAATACTTCCTTTGGAATAAAACATTTAGAGGAAGTTTCAGTACAAAACACCGAGTGAGACTGATATTTGTGTTAAATGGCTTGATGAGAAAGGTGTTCTACTTAAATACCATCACTTTAAAAATGTATCGAAGAGGAGGAAGTCTTGGTGACATTTTAGTCAATAAAACCCCAAAAGCAATTATTGATCTCCTTTCTCTCTTAGTACTACTTTACCTAGAGAGTAATCATCTATGTAAATAACTTCACAGTGGACTTGACATACTGTATTTTATTTAGTAACTTTGTATTTGTGTCCTATCATCACCTAATGTTGGGTAAAATGATTTTTCTTTTAAATTTTGGAAAAACAAACTTATCTCTCACAGCCTGAATTAGTAAAACTCAGATTATTATTTTTTAAGCTGTTTGTTGATAAGGCCAAAAATCTTTACTTCTTTCACTTTGTCACTTTACAAGACTTCTTGCCTAGTGACCATTTAGCAAGAGCAAAAAGCTGTTCATCTTGAATAAACTGATGTTACCTGCATAGCTCTATTCCAGTTAGGGCTTTATACAGCCCTTGAAGTAGAGATACTGTTTTAGTTTGTTTTATACATTTTAAATTATTATAATTGCCATTAAAACAAATGAATCAGTGAGTGGAAGGAATCATTAAAACTGGTTCATCTGTGTTTCTCTGATTTGTGGACATGGGACAGACTGTGCAGGGGGAGAGTTTAATTCAGAATATTTCTACACAGCTTCTTTGAGGTTAAAAATAGGACTGAACTAAAGAGATTCGTCTGACTTTAATCAAAAGACAGTTATCCAGATAGGGAAGGCAAACTTGGGGGAATTCTCTCCCTAAACCTGTATACCACTTAGTAGATGCCAGCTAAAAAGTCAAGTGATTGTTCTAAGGCTTCTCTTCCCACTGGTCGTGCAATAAACCTTGAGCTACACAATTCTCAGCTGTTAGCAAGCTGGGCTCTGGAACAGGACGTGTAGTTGCTTGAATTATCTGCCTTCAGTGCAGCTTTATGCTGTTTGATTTTTTTATTTATTTTGTCTGACACGTGACCTTTTTTTTATGTAGCAAATTTTAAGTTCTCAAATTCTGGCTCTGACTCTGAAAGCAGATTTACTAAGCCAGCTACAAGAGAAGACCTTGAAAGGCTGGAGATATGCTTAAGCTATGGCCTCTTGCTGCCTTCATTTAGAATCATCATATTTCGTCAAAGAATTGTTTTGGTTGGAAAAGATCTTTAAAATCTAATCCAGCCACTAATGGAATGCTGCCAAGTCCACCAGTATCTAGCAAAATGGTGGTTTGCTGCAGACTTTGATTTTGAGATCTGAAAAGCACTTGCATGGCTTTTCTAGTCTTTAGGTATAGAGATAAAGCAAAGAAACATCTACTGTAGAGGAAGAGAAATCAAGCTGAAGTGAGAGAGTAGATGTGACGTAGGAACATGTTTCAGGCTATTTGTTCTGCTTAATCAGGAGCTAATTCAGTGAATCAAGTGATAGGTAAACAGTCCCGTATCAGTAGTCTCAAAAGACTAAAGGTTCAAGGACTTTGAAGAACATTTTATTTAAGAAAAAAGATTGTTGTGCATTGAAACACATTCTTGCACAGTTTCCTTTGCTTCAAGATCTGCAATATTTTTTTATCTAAGAAGATTTGGGCTTCTATTGTTTAGCAGATTAAACAGAGTCAGGGACATGGATAATACTGCACCTTAGTTTTTTGTCTTGGGAGTGGGATGTGGAGTATATGTTTTTTTCTTGGGATTGTTTTTCTTCTGGAAGTCTGTGCATGAAAAAGTTTGGAAATGGTGAATTGATTGAAAACTTGTGTGAAATGTTGAGTAGCACAGCACATGTGCAGTTTGAATTATGTGGGGGAGCAATGTCGAGGAAGTGAGCACTGCATGGGCGTGCTTGTACTGGTGCAACCACTGAGGCTTTTTGATAAGTCCTTGGCCAAACAGCAACCATTGAGGACGAGTCAGAGACGTGTAGATTTTCTTGCAGTTAATTCGCTTTTCCACAAGATGGAGCCAGTTATTTGGCAAATGAAATCTGTCAGCCAGCAGCAGAACATGGAGAAACAGCCGAGAATGTAACTTCACCGTGCTTTGTGGTCAAAGGACAGGTAAGGTGCAGCGTAGTGAAAGAAAGAATTGTATTCTGTCAGAAGTCTTTGAAGATGTTGGTTCGAGATAAGTTTGCTACTGACCATACTGAGATGCAAAGCAGTTAGTGCTCTGTTACATGTAATGCTTGGCTTCCTTCCTTGTGGAATATCTAATTGCAAGTATGTAGAGGAAAAACCAGCTTGTTTTTATGTGCCTCTGTAATACAAGCCTTATTTAAACTTGGTCTTCACAGGCTTTCTTCATTTAAAACTTTGTGTCAAACTTGTTAGTCTCCTAACTGGTCCTTACGCACGCAGTGTAAAGGATTCAGAGTATGAGACTTAAAAAGTCGATCTTCCCTTTGACAGCAAATCCAAAATTGAAAGGCAGTGTGCTTACTCTTTTTACCCCAATTGTGACCTCTGTTGGCTTTCTGTAAGTTGAGATGTTCAGTAAGAGTGGGCAGCACCTGTGTTGCAACAAAAGAATTGTTTTCAATGTTACCCTGCAGTAACAGTAACCTAACAGATGGTAGTGGAGTGACAGAGAGAAGGAAACTCTGTGGTAGGAGAGGCAACCATCATCATTCTCCTACTTCGTAGTAGTATCTGCAGTAATCTTATACTTGATTTTTTGTGGGCATCTTCCAGTTCTGTCATATATCAGTACTTTAGTTTCCTTTGGCCTCTCTGTGTTTTGTTCTGGTCTCTACTACCTTTTTTTTAAAAAAAAACAAAAAAAAAACTGGTTGTATAAGATACTTCTGCTCAGTCTCTTCTGGTAGTGTATAACCTTTCTCACTCATTTGTTACTGCCAGGTAAAAGCTGAGTAGAGGAGTACTGACTGAGATGTTTAAAGCAGTCAAAGGTTTTTTAAATAGACTAATCAAACAGAGAGCTAAAGCAATGTTTTACATTGTTTTGACTGCTTGTGTTCATGTACGGTTAGTATATGAGGCTTCTCTGGGTTTTGTGATGCAGATAAAAGTATGTTTTCTTCAACATTTGAAGTGAGCAGTATCTTGTGAACCTTGCTTTATACATGGTACGTGACTGTGCATCTGCTGATGCGAAATAAAACTCGAGCAGGTTGGAATAAAACTTCAACCTTGGACTTCTGAAAACTAGTGTGTTTTGTCTTGTGTTTCCTTTGGAAATGCACTACACCAGCTTCAGCATTACCATTCCTGTTCATTGCAGCTTCTTCAGTCAAACAGCTGGTAATGATGGAGTAGAGCATAGAGCCCAAACTGAATGAGTTAAGGGGATGGGGAAGCAAGTTATATAAAGGAGTATAGGCACACACATTAGGCATGTGAAAGGTACAAGTCCAGCTTAAATAACACGGAGGAGAAATATCTCATAAAAAAATGATATCCCAAAGATAGGAAGATGTGGGGGAAAAGGGAATCTTGGGAATATTTTGGAACAAAAACTTTCGCCTCACAGAAGGATATGTAAAAATGATGCCTTTTTCACAAAATTCTCACTTTGAAGTGCATTTTAGACTGAAATAATGTCATGAAGATGGATAACTTTTGCAGCAAAAATTGGCTTGAAATCGACTTGGTGAAGACTTGAAGCTAAAATTATGTAAATCAATTTCAAGCTCTTTATTGCTTCAGTTTTAAACAGCTGAAGTCAGTTTTTGAAATATTCAGGTTTTTAGTAGCTGTAGGTATTTCTGCACTTAGGGAAGGTCTTTGTCCTGTACAATAACTCTGCTGCCATAGAAGTCTACTGTAACTGGAAAAAACTTGCTTTGAGTTGTTTCTTAAATTCGCAAGTTTTCTAGCAATTCTAAAAATTCAGGCATGCTGGGAAATGTCTTGTGGCTGTATATTTCTTTCATTCTTAGAGTCTAGATAGTCTTTAATAAAGGAGCTCTTAAATGTACCAATCAGTGGTGTTTCTGTGCATTTAATTGTAGTTTCCCCTCAGAACTTGGTATACAACTCCTAAACACAAATTAATGTAGTAGTGGGTGTGATGAGTTGAACCCAGTGAGCAGTCAAACACCCACCCAACCTCTTTTGTGCTCCCCTGTCCTATGTTACAGGGAAAGACCTATGGCTCAACGTTAAGTTTAATAAGGAAAGCAAAAGCTGCACATGAAAAGTAAAGTGAAAAGAGAAAGTAATTCAGTACTTCCCACCAGCAGGCAGTCCAGCTATGTCCTGGAAAGCAGGGTCTTGGTGTGGTTAACAGTTGTTCAGAAGGCACGTGCCACAAGCACAAATGTCCCCCCTTTGTTTTCCTTTTTGCCAGCTTTTGTTGCTGAGCACAATGTTCTATGGTTTGGGATGTCTCCTCAGTCAGTTTGGGTCAGCTGTCCCTGACTCTGTCCCCTCCTGGCCTCCTGTCCTGCCCCTGCCTACTGGAGAGGGCAGCCAGGAAGGCCTTGACTCTATGCAGGCACTCTCCAGCTGTAGCCAAAGTGTTTGTGTTATTGGCACTGCATTAGTCACAAATCCAAAGTAAGGGCTGCAGTGATGTAAGTTAATTGTATCCCAGCCAGGCCTGGTATAGAGGGAAATGTCATGTAGTGTTCTCCATTTAACATGCAATAGCCAAGGCTCCAAATAGATGTGTGTAAAGCCACGTGTATCACACGTATACATTAAACCATACAGCTCAAATCCATCTTTCTGCTTAGCTCTTACAGAAAGTTTGCACTTGGGCTATGATAGAATCTCAAATCAAAACTCAATCACTGGTTTTTATGAAGGTAGCTGAATTACAGTTGTAGCTCATGTTAACGTGGGCTGGTTGGAATTGCACTGTATAATGCAGTTGTTACCTATTGAGAGAGCGTTACTGCTGGCATGTAACAATGTTTTAAATAGCCTAAAATAATGGTCATTGAGACTTCTAATGTCCACTCTTCATTTCCAAAGCCAAATGTCTATCTTAATTGGCTAGCAAAATACATACAGCGGGTAAACTGGCTTTTTAAAGATTTTGCTGAAGAAAAACAGATGTATCTTTTAGGACCCAATGAAAATAAACTTGTAAATATTTCTGTTAAAGTGCAAAACATTTCCTCTGTACAGAAATAGGATCCTGACTTCATACAAAGTTGAGATAACTGTGTGAATGTTTATTGAATAATTCCAAATTAGTTCAACCAAAGGTGTTTAACTTAGGAATGTTTACAGACTGATCTTTAGCTAACCAAACAGTCAAGTCAAGGTTTGATGCCCACACAGAAAACACTATTTTGTAATTTCTTTTGCCTACTACTTAACTTTGGAAGTAATTGTTTTGTATTAATTAAAGTATTGTTTAAATTTGAAATGTTTAATATTGCATATTGTTACAAGTCTGAAAAATTCAGACTTTCATGTCAACATTTCTGTCTGGCCTCAGGTTTGTCTGTTATTCCACTCCTTAATTTGTTACTTCATTGCTTAAGTATGTTTGAGTTATTTCAGGAATAGTACAAATCAATGAAGTCTGACCTTCTGGGGAAATACAAAACTGTCTTTTTCCAGGTCAAAGCCAGCTAATTCACAAGTTGTGTTATCATCTTTCTTTTTCTTAACAAATATTAAACTAGAAAGTGAATAGTATTCATTTATTAATATAGACTTCAGTCATATCAAGCCCTCATTCTGGTCTTGTTTCATTAGTGTAGAACTTGCTTATGTGGGATATCATAGCTGAAGAATAGAAAACTCGTGTAGTTGTACAAACTGTATTGTGGTAAAAGGTTTATAGTGGACATGTAAGCACTCTATAGGAAGAAAGTAAGGACAGCATATAGATATGGCATATGAACACTACCTATCCCTATAGCAACCAGATCAAACCTGGTTTCCCTCTTTATAAGGCACATCTCTTCGTTATAGTGGGGGGAAAAACTGGAGAAGCTGTTGGGCACAGACAACCTTGCCTTATCTTACTGTTTCTAAATCATGGCTACATTAAGCAATTGCATAAGCTGAGATACTTTATCTACAGTGGACTGCCTAAAGAGATTTTTTGATCAAGTTTCTTCTGCTGTGTGTGCTACTGGAGCTGAAACTTGATTAATTAATACATTGAGGCAAATGGCCTGCAAAACTCCATCCTGTACTGTAGCTCTACACAGACTGCAAGGACAAGGTATTTTGTGACTGCAGTGTTTCATGCAGGAAAATAAAAAGTCAGGTCAAAAGGTTGCTAGTTATTGAACTATTTAAGACACACATTGCAAACTGCTTAACTGTGTGTTCTTACCTGACAAGAAGTAGTTTTATCGCAGAAGTGCCATCTGGGAAACGATGTGTTGGTTTTGATGATTAACTGTTAGATCTCTTGATGCCTGAAATCTGATTTTATAATGGTAGCACTCATCTTGAAAACTGACATTCATCTTAATAATTTTGGTCTTAAGGGTCAAGCAATGGACAATCAGGTGGTTTAAGTTTGAGATCTTGAACAAGACAAAAAACAAAGTGGCTACCCAAAATATAGCTGGTATTTGCACTAGTGAGAGGATGGCTTCTTGCTACAAACCCAGGGAGTTGTGAGTGTCTTGGGATTTTCAGATACCAACTGAAAATAATAGAAGCTTATTGAAAGGATTTCTCTTGCTTTCCTGTTTTGGTTATTGCTGAACAATTCTTGCACACTATCAGGGCTTTTCTTCTTTCTGTTCTGCCCACTGTAGATGAGTAGGCTAAGTGTGAATGGGCAAGAATTGGAAGGAGATGCAGCTAGGACAGCTGCTGAATTTAATTGACCATTCCATACCTGATGAAGATGTGCTCAGTAATACAGGCTTGAGGAAAGGAGAAGGAAGAAAGGATATTCTTTACTATGATGTTGTCTTCCAGTTCAAGTGTTGTGTGTGGTGAGGCCCAGTTTCTAGGCAGTGGCTGGATGCCTTCCTGCCAATGGGAAGTGCTGAATAAATCCTTTTTTTTTTTCCTCTATACTTGGTGTAGTTTTTGCTTCACTTATTAAAATTGTTATCTCAGTCTGCAAATCTTCCCACTTTGCTTCTCTTTTCTCCATCTCCTGCAGGAGAGAAGAGTGAGTGAACAGCTATGTGTGTGACTGAGATCAGTCAGCCCAACACGTTCTTAAGCTAAAGATTAGGAAAGAGAAGCATAAAATTATTTTCTAGGCCCCAGAAAATGTTCATACAATATATTAATATTGAAATACACACAGCTGCATGAGTGGTCTAGATGTGCATCTGTCATAGAAAGATGGAAAATAGTTGCTTGAATGTTTTCCAGCTTGTCAACGTGCCTTTTTGCTCTTCATGATTAGTTATTTAATCTCTGAACTCTGTAAAACTCTGAAGTAAATAGACTAGAAAGCAGTGTCTTTAACAGTGGTGATGTAAAGAGTTGGAATAAAATGATACCGATGCTTTTGAGACTGTGCAGTAACTTCAAGTCAAACATCTCAGGTGTCACTGTTCGAGTTAGAGCCAGGATTGCTCTGTCTAATATGCCAGCACAGCTGAGAAGCAATAGTAAGGTTCATAAGTCAACCTAATTCTGTGAGAAAATTCACTGGGCTGTGAATGGCAACCCATACTGTTCAGAAGCCAAGGGTGCTGAGTATTCATTTTTCCACTGTTTTTAGTGATGGATATTTTCATGAGTTGGTGCTACAAATCTCTGTTATAATCATTCCCTAAGAGTTTGCATGCTACTGCTGTAAAGTCTGTGCTGTATGAGGGGTATTAAAGGATTTGTTGCATTAACATAAGATTGCTCTGCATTTAATTTGAAGTTATGTACATGTGCACATCTTGGGAAGCTTTTGGAGAAAAAAGTGGAGAAAAAAAGGGCTATTTCTACTGATTTCTGCTTTTGCTTTCATCTGACGAATAGCTGTAAGGATTCTACAAGATGTGGGCAAAATCATGTTGTTAACAGTAAGCCAACTTTATTAAGTTTGTTTGGGTTTTTTTGGGGTGGAGGAGACTTCCTAGCTCAGTCTGGCTAACTTGTGTTATGTGACATCACTTACAAGTACAAAGCTATAAATAACATTGCTAACAGGAGAGACTGTTAGAAGTAATAGATACCCTAGTGAAGCAGCTGTGAGCCTTTATTCAGACTTGTTTATTCCCGCTATCAGGACAAAATTATGCCAAAGAAAATCTTCACGGTATATGGAATTTTGAAAATCATGTATTTCCCCATTCCCCTTAGGTCCAAGATGGGCTTCTTGGAACACCGGTGTTTTTATTTGCATCAGATGTGCTGGAATACATCGAAATCTTGGGGTCCATATATCAAGGGTCAAGTCTGTCAACTTGGACCAATGGACACCAGAGCAAATACAGGTAAAATACGTTTAAAATATGTTTTCTATTTGGAGAGGCTGTCAGGAGGCCCAGACTTAAACACTTTATAATCAAAGTAGTTCTTAATGTGTTATGTTTCTGCTGTAATGAGTTTAAGTTCTAATAACTGACCTCAGAAGTTGGTTTAGTTATCTTTTCTGTATCATTTTAGACATATTGTACCTTACCTTAGGTGACTCTTCTTTGTTGTATCTGTAGAAAATGTGTTCTAAACCTTTTCATTTTTAGTAGAGGACAGTAAGGTAATGTTTACATGTCTCTCTGTTTCTTGATTGCCTTTTTTTTGATGTACCAAATACTGACTTTTACAGGCGTGCTCCAGTCTGAAGACTATTTCTGCTGTCAGACAAATTTTCTTGTATTTCTCTTGGTGTAAAGAGGCACCCTGAGAGGTGAAAGCTTATCTTTCATTGGATGAGTTAATTCACACTGTAAACAGTGTGTACATTGTCAGCTTTTGTCCAGCAAGTCTTAGCATGCAGTTCTTCTGTACCATTGGAGCATCTCCCAAGACATAGTAGCAGAGAGGTCTCCAAGTTAAAAACTTGCAGTGTAATTTGAGCCCAGAAATAGCATTTTGACGGTTTCAAGTTTTAAAATGTTGATAGACATGAACTAAATGTTTTCTGCCCCTTTTCCTTAGTGCATGCAAGAAATGGGAAATACTAAAGCAAGATTACTCTATGAAGCTAATCTACCAGAAAACTTCCGAAGACCTCAAACAGATCAGTATCCTTTTTGTTTTAGTTTTCACATTGGAATGACATCTAGTGCAATTTAGACGTTATGACTATTTCAAGGAACTGCTGTGTTTGGCAGCTCACAGTATTTATTTCATTGGTATTGTTGTATAAGAAGTGACAGTGGATGTTGGGAAAGGTTCAGAAAAAGCTTAAATTACTTCAGTTGTAGCAAATCTACTTTGCAATGAGATTTGGCAAGCCTCATTTATTTTTGCTTTCAAAAGAAGTGACTTCATAAATTCTCTGTAGGAAGTTAGAGTGATAGTAGAGAGCTCTTGAATATGCTGTCTTTATCTTGAGTAACTGCCAGCTGAAGTTAGAAGTGTTTGAACAGGAAATAATGAGCTCAATGGTAAAGCAAAATAAACCTTCAGATCTTACTGAATTATGGATTTCTTCCTCTAAATTAAGTATTCTGCATTTTTTTGGTTGAAGTGTGTACATTCTATGAAGTGTGCAAGCACAGATAATTAACATGGGAATATCTAACGAAATCAAACCTCCCTGATGGCCACCATTTGTGTTGGTGTGTGGTTATGACCATGTGCTTGGAAGAAAGATTGCCTAGTACTAATCAATAGCCTTTCTGAAAAAAATACCTTTTTCTAAATATACTAAACCATTAGGATAATGTATAATGGCAATAATTAAGGTTTGTATTCGCTCTTGATTTAGTGAAGATAAACCACAGGTAGGATTTGCTTCACCTGATCTTACTGGAACTCTTAACTCTAATAAGATCCTAAACGCGTACTGTTAAGTGATCTGCATCTTTTCCCCAACTGTCTTAGCCCAATGATGACTCAGTCTATGGGGGCTGATAAATGAACTGAGTTGTAACTGGATGGGAATTTTCTCTCTATATATATCCAAAAGTGATTTTAGTTCATCTGTTTATTAGACACTACTCGATATGCTATGTGCAGAAGATTTCATTTGGAAGAGTTGAACTCTCATTATAAATTGCAGTCGAGCAAAACAAATACATTTTTTTATATTCCAGTAGTTTTAAAATTATGCATATGCATAAGGGAAAAAAAAACAACCTGGAACTAGATAGCACTGTAGTATTTCAGCTATATTATTGTAGAACTTTAATTTAGCCATAAGACTGAAATACTTTGTCTAAAACTTACTCAAAGGAGGTACTGAAGATGTCTATTTTGTTCTTACTGCAGCTAACGTGAATTCACTGGTGCTATTCAGGATAAGCAATAATGCTTTAATCTAAGCTTTTCTTCTCAGATCAGACCAACAGTCTAATTTTTAGACTTTCAAAATAATTTTGTTGACACTGTACACATTGAAATAATTATATAGCCTTTTGAACAGTTGTCAGTTTCAAAGTGATGGGTTGTTGATGTAAAGAAACAGTCGTGGTCCAAAAATTCATGCATATTGAAGTGAAGTAACTTGAGTAGTTTTTCAAACTGCACAACCCCAGTGAAACAGCAACTTGCAAAATTAAACCCTGTGAAATTACAGTTCTGTTTTAATAATTTTCAAATGAAATCTTTCTGATTGTCTGAAACATCAAGTGTGCCTTCTGGGAACTGATAAAAATAGGGAAGTACTTATGCACAAGAACTAAAATACCTAACACCAAAATCTGAGCAACTAAAACTTATAACACTTGAGAAAGTAAGTGTGCCATCTTAAAACATTAGTTTTGTTGATAACTAAGACTTTATTTGAAGAAAAGATAGGTTGTTCTGAGACATTTCATAACAAGTTTTGAATCTTTTCTGTTTACTTCTATGTTAGTTACAATGTAGTACACCTACAGCCCAAAAGCATGGGAAAAATTAAAGTCTGTTTCTCAGTCTCATCCCCCACACTGAGTTTATGTAATGCACTAATTTGTACTGCAAGTTGAAATAAACTTTCTGAGGGAATCCTGTTTAGTCTTAGCTAAATTTGAAAAGTTGTGGGAGTTGCATGCTACACAACTTCCATTCCTCTGCAATTTGATAATATTATGTTGGGGTTTTTTGGCAAAATGACAATCCTTTGGTATGCATGAAGAATAATGTGGTATTAGTACTAAGATATTTGTACTTTAAACTGCTCAAGATGCCTTTTAGAATGTAGATGTGTTTGGAAAGAGGTAGAAAAGCATGTTTTGGTTTTCTACAAATTTATGGAGCAATGCCTTCAGGTAACACTTGCGTAACATTTGAAACTAAAATTGGTAGTTGACAAAATAATTTAAGGCACAGAGTGAAGGAGCCGAGTGCTCTGAGCTTGGTGTTCATCATAAGAGACGGTATGTGGAGCTAAGATATCTTCCCATTGATTGAGGGGAAAAAATGCTACAGAAGTCTGAGATGCAATGAGTCTATTGCTTTTGGGTTTTTTTTATCACTAGTGTTATAGTTGTATTTCTATTCCTCAGACATATTTGTTGTAATAGAAGGCTCTCATGAAGGACTTAATGATCTCTGAGAACTGCTTAGGATGTAATCTGTGCAAATTAGAGAACAAGTACATACATTTAACCTTTTATCAGAAGAGAAAGTATTTTTTCTCACATTCGGATGTTAAGCTATAATTGTTTACCATATATGAGTACTTTTGTTCAAGTATTTTGCAATACTACAGCCCTGCAGCTTAGAAATACCAAATGAAAATGTCCTTACTGTGGAACAGTTCCTTGTAGTGTATCTTTCTTGTATTGTTTCTTTAAGAGATTAAGCTGATTAATTCTCTGTAGTAAGAATAAACTCTTTGGACACCACAATCACAATTTGCTCTGTGTAGAGCAATTTGTTCAGTTGTTTTAAAATGAAAAAAAAAAAATGAGATGGAGCAAGAATCTGGTGCAATTTGAATAACCTGCCAGCTTTTTAGGTTTATGTTGCTATTTATCTGAATGCATATTTTCCTTAAACTAACTACTTCCAGAGCTGTGGAATTTTTCATCAGGGACAAGTACGAGAAGAAGAAGTATTATGATAAAAATGCAGCTAATGCCTTCAATGTAAGTAAACGATTTCACCAAGAATTCTGTATCTTTTGAAAGCTACATAAGATAAACGTAGAAAACATTACATATGTTAAAATGTCTTTCACAGTCACATTTTTTGAGACAGAGCTAAAAGCTTTCTTTTGTATCTCTTGGAAGCTATTCCTAGGTTTTATAAGCTCAATATATATTGTATATTATGTACGTAATAGCGAAGTATTATGATCCAACAAATGGCTTCCTTCTGACTCTTTGTATTGTGGTTTTCAGTGATGCATAGTTCTCCAACAGCATATCTTGAGTCCTTTCTCAGTACCTTTTTTCCATGTTACAGGGGTAGGATAGGATTGCCGTTTCCGGTGACTTTGTCTTCCCTCCTTCTCTGTAATACCTTAATGAGAAACACTAGGGTGCTGTCATGGCAGCTGCTAATCATGTAGCTCTGTGTTCGCTATGGTGAGTTGGAGAGTGCTTTTCTGACAAAGCAGTTTTGAGAGTATCTGCCTTTATGGAAGTTCACAGCTTTGTGTGGGGTTTTTTTGATACAGCTAATTCTGGGGCATACAGTCTCGTTTAAATGCTTTTGTAGGTGTATAAATACATACATAGGTGTATTTATGCTTAAACACATGTTCCTCTCTATACCTCCATTATTTAAATATGGTCCAGCACATAACTTGTTACTTCATCTTACTAGGCAGTGAACTTTGACAGAGAAATGAGCACAAAGGTGAGTGTAAAGAGTGGGAGCTTACGCTGCCTTTTCCACCGGAGAAGATGGATCTTTGAATGATAATTTTATTTTTGGAAAGAAAAAACCCAAACTTGTAAACTACAGCAGTGTAGTTCATTAAGCATTGTTGAAGTAGGGGGAAAATTGCTTCACTTACGACATAAAATACAACTGTGCTTTCAATTATGCTGTCAAGTTACCCTTCTTTGCTTTTATTTCGAAGAAGAAAATAGGAAGAATTGTTTAAAGGTATACACTCTTTAAAAAAGTTCAAAAAAGTCTCAAAATCTTTCTAAACAGATAACCTAGGTGTCTAACACAGGTGTCTAACCTAGGTATCTGCCTTTAATGTGATTGAAGGAGTAATCAGGTTTTGCTCTCTTATATTTCAAAGTAATATGAATTGCTTACCTGTCACAGCAGCAAGGATAGAATCCAGACAAGCTGAAGAGGTGCATGGTACTGCTGAGTAGGAAACACCATTTCATTTCTTCCTACTTGGGCTTTGCTTTCATTGACTTAATATAAATGTCGTCATCTCAGATAGCAACAAAATATGATTATGAAATATTACAGCGTTAGATGACTCATGCACATTCACCTGCATTTCTTCAAGGCCACCAATCATCAGGTTTGCAGCAGGCAATCTGAAATCACAGTTAGAGCAAAATCTGAAAAGTACATGGTACTATATTACCTGAACCAGGGTATGTTGTGATTTAGGCCTGTCTATGAACAAAGGACCATGACCAGCCATAAGTACCAAGGGCCTACCTAAGGACAGGGTTCAATTGCCACTTATGCTCCCAGGCAA
>WBNH01011748.1:214711-288127 GCA_013401255.1 Urocolius indicus | reverse complement strand
TCGCTAATAAAGTGGAGAGTTATGACCTTAACCGTATTGGTGTTGCTGTCACTCTCGTCTCGCCCTATCCTGAGGACCGCGGCAGAAACCTATGTTTTTGGGTGGAAATACATTCAGATGGGCAGTGAACACAAATAAAGTAAGTGCTGCTTCACTTTTCCTGAATCACCACCCTTTCAGGGCAGAAGCACCGTGGCTGCTGTGCTCTTTAAGTGCAAACACATTGCTTTGATGTGTCGCCTGCACGCTGTTCCCCAGTCATACAAGAGTAATGCTGTGTGTGTATCTGGCAAAGTTGAACCTCCAGCAGCTACTCAGCTCATCTAAACACCTGAAGCAACAAGAGACTGAGACTGACAACTCGTTTTGGCATCTGTAAGCTCCAGACTCCCTAGCTGATGAATGTGGGTTCCCCGGCACGTTGAATAGCACCTTTCCTTTTTTCCATTCGTAGAGTAGAATAAATAATCAAGTAGCATTGACATTTCTATGGCTAAGTTAAGCAATTGAGTTGGAGCTGCAAAGAGCTCCCTTTTCTTCTCTACTCTGAGGTGCAAGATTTCACCAGCTTCTAGACCCTAGCCAAGTGGAACAAACTTTTGTGTTTATTTTCTGTCTGCATTTGTTCCATTGCATACTAAATTAGTAACATAAACCACTGGAGGTAAATAAACATGGAATTCCCATTTAGCTTTAATAGGCTGCTTTGATTTAAAAAAAAACCAAACAAACAAATATTTTGTATTTTATGCATTTCTCTTTCTTTAGCAGCATGCATTTCTACAAGTTACAGATTCCATTTCCTAGGCTGCAAAGTGATCCAAGCTACCACCCCGGGATCCCAGCGCTCCCCATAATGGTGGCTCTGAAGCACAGAGAAATGTCGTGTAGCAAAGCCCCAAGCGAATAGATACAAGTACAGACGAGTACACTTTAGAATAAATAAATACCCAACACACTTGCCATCCCTCAAATTGGTAGGGTTTGATACTTTAGAGTAGCATTTAGAATAAAAACAAATCTTCAGCTCTGTGCCTTCAGCATTTAAGAGTGAGGGCTGTATCAGCAAACTCTACAACCCTGATTTTTTTAGTAACACAGTGGCAGAGTCCTCTGCACCTTGCAGAACAGGACACTGACAGTAGCTCTCCATGGAATGCTACTTTCATATCCTAGAAATGTACAGCTACAAATAAAGGAAATGTAAAACAATAATTCTTCATGCTCACTCTCCTCGCTTGGAGAGATCTCACATGGCGTAATGAGAGTACAAACACACACTAATGGGCATGAACAAAACACAACCTGTTGCTATCTTAGTAATGACACTTCCTGAACAGTCCTGGAAGTGTATGGAAAAAGTTGACTTGTGCTTACATTTTTGCTAGTAATTTATATTATTGAAGGGATCAGCAACACTTCAGTTTGGCGGCATGAGCATGCAGGCATCACAGCTACCTCTGCCACTGAAATCTTTAAGGGCCATCCTTCTTGAAGTCATTTTCAGTGAATAAGAAATAAAAGAATCCCTTAAATTTACATAATAGTCTGTGGGCAGAAGAAATTCGACATACAAAGTGACATTTGACAGCACAAAACCAGAACAGCAATGGAGCAGAGACTGTCAAAGAGTTACCATGTTTTTCTGCCAAGTTTCACCCCCACACCTTTAATTTCATTCTCAAGGTTTCCTTTTGTCACTAGCAATTAAAAAGCTTCTTCATTTTGTCAGTTTTGCAACCATTAGCATCCTGAGAGGCAGTGTATCTTCTACCCATGTGTTCGGCGAGTTCATCATCTTCTTCCACAGGGCAGTTTCACCTGAAGTAGAATCCATCCAGTCTACTGTAGTTCCGTAGCTTTTGCCTAGAAAAAACATCAGTTTTAAGAGAAACGTTACTTGATATGCTGCAGAGTGGAGAGTAGACAATCAAATTTGTCTCTCCTTAAAACAATTTCCCCTCCTCAGGTAGCTGACCTAGCAATTTGAAGATCATAAAATGGTAGAGGTTGGGAGGGACATTTAGAGATCATCTAGTCCAACCCCCCTGCTCAAGAAGGTCAACCTAGATCAGGTCGCACAGGAACCCATCCAGGAGGGTCTTGAAGGCCTCCAAGGAAGGAGACTTCACACCTTCTCTGGGCAGTTTGGGCCAGGGCTCCCTCACCTCACAGTGAAATAGGGGTTTTTTTCTTATGTTTAAATGGAACTTTTTGTGTTGCAGCTTCATCCCATTACCCTTTGTCCTGTTGCTAGATACCATAGAAAAAAAGGGATATCCCAAAATTCTGACACCCACCATTTAGATATTGCTAAATATTAATGAGATCTCCCTTCAGTTTCCTCTTCTCTACACTGAACAGCCCCAATTCCTGCAGTCTTTCCTCAGAAGGAAAATCCTCCTAAAGAAGATCCAGTTTTTCTGTTTATTACAAACACTGGAACAATTTTCTCAAATGCAATTAATGCCAGTTCTGCACAGAAACTTCCTCATCTTTTTCCAGGCTTATTTTCATTGTTAGTCTTTATGTCAGAATCCCAAGGAGAAAGATGCATTGGGCAGTTAACATCTTGAGAGGGTTTAAGATTGAAACAGGACACCGATTTTGTACTGAGATTCAACCTTGGCTACTCTAGAATTGAATTTGGGATTTACTATGCTAATTTGTCTTTTAGGTTATTCTGGTGAACTGTGCAATAAATTGCAATGAATTCTCTTGTATTAGCTTGAAAAGACTCCAAACACATCCTCCCCTCAGACCAGAAGGGACAGTGAACAATACAGTGGTAGAGTAAACATACAAATTTCTATCTGTGCATCTTATGTTGCCCTTACGCTAAAAACTAGTTTGCATTTATAAGCTTTCCTGTCAAAGGTCTTCAGATCTTATTATCCATTCCCGATCTATCCTTTTATCTCCACCCAATACTGTCTTTACACCACACACCTAGTTTTTGCATGCCTAAGTCTGTAAGACGTTATCAAGACTTTAGGTGCAGGAACAGCATATTCTTGTACTTCAAAACAGTACCAGATACGGTGTATGGCCAGTCAAGTATTTATTTATAACATTATATCCTTACTCGTCAGTCCTCCTAACCCTCACAACACTGCTATTATTTACATTTCAGGATCTGTGCTAAAGAAGAGGTAGGTTGGTGAATTTATACTAAATATCTGGAAAGACCATTTTGTTTAGGTTAAGGATCAATGTATTAATTGTCCAGTACCTGTTCCAAGGCCTATCCTGAGACCTCCCAGAAAGTGGTTAGCTAGTTTGTTGTGATCCCAGACTGTGAGTTCTATGCAGGCTTCTTTTAAATCTTCTGGTCTAAAGCCATCATAGACCATGGTGTGGTTGAACACTGGGTTTGTAGTTTTTGCCACCGTTCTTGTTTTCTGGCGACTTTTTCTGCTGGTATCTGGAAGAACGGTGCTTCACAAAGAAAAAGCATTGTCAGTTTGCACTTAAGGCAGCAGAGCTTGCATTAAACATACAAAAACAGACAAAACCTACTGATCAACAATGTCTTCTGCATGTTAGAATGTGACTGAAGATGCTTTAGTGTCATTGAGATGAAGGTTGTATTCCTAATCCCTTCCAAGAAATACTGGCAGCAGATATCCATCCTTGTGCTTCAGAGGATGGAAGGGGAAGCAAGGTCAGGTGGGGCAGAGGCACACGTGAGTTTATTTGATGTATTATCACTAAAGATGCCAAAACCTTTTTGTTGCTGCAAGAGATTTCCCAACCATCTTGTTATTCTTGTCTCTGTATATTTTTAGTCTGAATGCAGAAAGGAAGGAGGAAGAAATACAACTATGTTTCTCATGTCTGTCTCCTCCCGTGATTTGCTAAGCTAAACCATACTCTTGAACAAACACACTCTGTTTAAATGCAAATGAAAGCAGACACAATTGTGACTGGCCCACCAAGTAACTGAGCAGACAAAATGAAAGAGAAGGCACCACATTGGAAGTTCTCTCGATATGTTTTGTTTGGTGGTATATACTTTGGATCTTGAAGTTGTAAGCCCTGCAGGACAATTTGCATTACAATAGAGAATCAGTAAGTAATTAGGTGTTTTGTAAATTTGAATGTAGAAAAATGAAGATGAGATTAGAAAGTGCAACAGTAGCATTATTAGGCCACCATGTTTGAGGACTTCAGCCACAGTTCTTACCACTTAATAAAAGAGTTGAGCTTGCTGCCTCTCAGAGGAGGGAGGTCATGGCATTCCTTCACCCAGATGTGGACCTCACCAGTAGATAGTGTCTTCTTCCCTTTAAAAATCAAAACATCAGATTAAACCTTGTGGATCCCTCTTAAAGGTAATTTCTGTGATGCAGCATTTCCTATTCATTTGCAGAGGTGATACTTGTCCTAGACTTTTGTTATCTCACATCTAGATTCAACATTCTTCTCTGTATTCTTGAAGATGCAATCATCATCCCATCAAAGTACTGCAAGATCACATCAAGTCTGTATGCCTACAGTGACTTTTCCTCTGTGATAGCTAAACAGAGACATGCTACTGGACTTCTCTTTCCAACCCTCCTAGGCAAAAAGATGAGCTTCTCTTCAGTTTACACAATGTTAGCATTTATTGCAACTTCTACTTTCAAATAAGGTCCTTTGTGCTCTTAATAGATTTGATTCGTGTTGACTGACTGTATGGCTGGATTAAAGACCACCTGGCTTCACTGACCGATCAGACAGTTTTCAGTGTTCAGTCACAGAATCACAAAATGGTAGGGTTGGAAGGGACTTTTAGAGGTCATCTAGTCCAACCCCTCTGCAGAAGCAGGTCCCACCTAGAGCAGGTCGCACAGGAACGTGTCCAGGTCAGTCTTGAAGACCTGCAAGGAAGGAGCCTCCACACCCTCACTGGGCAGCCTGTGCCAGGGCTCCTTCACCTCAACAGTTTTTTCCTTATGTTTAAATGGAAGTTATTGTGTTCCAGCTTCATCCCATTACCCCTTGTCCTGTTGCTAGCTACAATAGAAAAAAGGGATGCCCCAACCTCCTGATAGCCACTATTTATATACTTGTAAATATTAGTGAGATAAATGAGACAACATTGGACCAAACTATAAATTGCTTAATTCTAAATACTTATTGCTATGTTCTGCTTCTAATATTTCTTGAATTTGGTGTGTTGTCATTGTTTATTTAGCAAATCACACCACCTGCCTGATTATTTATAATCCCTAAAGTTATTAGTGAGAAACCAGGATTTTGTTAACACATGTAGATGAATCTGAGGTTATAACAATGAGGTAATTTATTCTATAGTAACATTAAAAACAAAAGATCCTAAAGTGATCTTTGAATCCTAATCTGAATTCATGACCAGTGTGACCTAATCCTCTGGAAAATAAATTTAAAAAAAATAAATACAACTTTCATGTTAAAACGAGATTCCTGAATTGGCTGAAAAACATTAATTAGCTTTTTTAAACAAATAAACAAAACAAACCACCAAAGGCCTGACAAATCCAAACAGAGAAGCACTGCATACCTCCAACAGGGTATGGGACATACTGGAGGGCTAGTTTCAGCTCCCCTCTGTTTTCTAGTGTAAGAGACGTTGTTGAAGTCTGAAATTTAAGAAAAAAAAACCACCACCACACAAATGTTAAACCTTGCAGTTCACACACAGAATTCAACATGGAAAATTTTCCACTGGAACAAGCTTGACTTCTTCATGAGACAAGGGGTTTTCTTGTTTCTTTATCTGTTAATCTTCCCTCATTTTACAGGACATGAAAACTTTTAGGGCATGTTTAACTGCTTGACAGTGCCTCAGATATGGAGCTCTTCTACTAAAGCAGAAAACAGAATGCAAGAGCGGCCAAAAGGCTTTGACAACACATCTTTTCCACTGTTAACACACTTATAACTAGAATGGAGGCTTTTTCATTCAGGAAACTTATTCTTTGTGCACTTCTGTAGAAATATTTTTGTCTCATATAATATAGCCTAAAAAGTAGCCCCAACAAGAGTTATCTTGCAAAAAGGCACAAGAATGTCACAGATCATCTGTAGATGGAACATGGCACCTGTTAACTTTTGGTTACATTTACCCAGAGCAGTTTTAAAACTGAACTAGTGCTAAAGACAGTTTTGTTCTACAAATCATTGAACTTTGGTTTGAGCTAATTTTGGAATGAACTAATGAAGTCAAGGAAAAAATAAAATAAAAGAGAAACACCAACAAAGGAAACCAGAACCTCTGTCAGTGACTTAGCTGGAAGTTTAGAATTATGCTGAATCTATTAACAAACAAGAGGCATACAGACATGGCAGTCATCATCATATCCAATATTAAATGTTGCACTTGCTCTATATTTTCAGGTGGCTTACATCATATTCAGGGAACGATTGCCTTCAGGTTTCTGTTGCAGCAACATGACATCAGTGAAAATTACCTTGAAATTCCTGCTCCTTAGACTATGAGAAAGTTTTTCCTACTCTAGTAGCAAGCTACTTACTAGAGTAACAAAAACCTCAGAATTGTATGTTTATCATTATAACCAACACAAAAACCACAGAACACACAAGACCAGGTCTAAATAAATAACAGGTTTGCACTTACACAGTGGAAAATACAAACCAGCTAACCCACCCTTAGTAACCTACCCTTGGCTTGAGTGGAAACCAGTCGATCTGCTTGTTGGATTTATCATTCCAGTCCCAAGTTCCTAAATCCAGCTCCACTTCACCAAGGAAGCTGTTCCTCCCAAAGGTATCATTGTGCCAGACAGAGATATTGAGGGTTTGACTCTTTAAGAGATTCTTCTCAATTTTATACTGCCAGGAGGAAGAAATGAAGAAAAAAAAACCAAACAAATTAAAAACCTGGATTTTTCATCACTGCTGTGTCTACAAGTGACAAGGTTAGGAAAATATGTGTCTGGGTTTAATGCATCCATAACTGCTCATTTCAGAACAAAACTCTCCTCATGTTTTACTTTTTATTTCAGGCCTCTTAAGCCCATACTTAGATTGTGTTTGTTTGCAAGAAGTATAAAACAATCAGTGCTGCATCCAGAGTACACCAGATAACTTATCAATGGAAGGACATAGGTACTTCTACAGACCAATCTATCTCCTGCTAATGTCTCTCTTGAGAGCATCTAGACCCGTGCCTAAAAGTTAAAGCTCCTCATACTTCATGCATGCAATATTTAATTTCTAGTAACAGTTCAATAAATACCCGCAGTATTTCATTATAGACTGGATTTAAAGTTTTCTTTTTGACAGAGGTCTTCCGTTTGCCCAGCTTGTACTTCTCAGGAAGCAGATAGGTCTTTACATACCTAAAATATAGATAGGCTTGTTAGGAGAGCAAACAAAAACCCACCTTTTCCCACTTTACCTTCCGAAGTACACAAGTGCTTGCTTGTCACAGAATCGTTTCAGTTGAGAAACATCTTTAAGATCATTGAGCCCCACCCTTAACCCAGCACTGCCACATCCATCACTAAACCATTTACTATCAAAGAAATCCACTTAACTAGCCATGGGGTGGTAAAATGTAGCAATAAGTGCTCAACTGGGACATTAACCTCCTTCTGCCATGGGGAAATCTGTTGAAATGTCTTCAACACATATTAATGCAGAATATTTAACAATAGTGTGACCATATGTATTTATGGGTTCTAATTCTACTGAAAATTTATCAAAGCAGAATTTAACATCTCGAAAGTTGAATTTTTAAACAGCATTTCATGTTCTTAAAAGCCTGAGCTTTCCACGGTAACGTATAAACCAACTAAGAGCAGCAAGTTCAGAGTGAAAAGCCACATAAAGCATGTTGTAGCCTCTTCATTTATTTATTGGGTTGTTTACTCCAACAGGTTATAGAGGCTAGGAAAAAAAAGGTCAGTTTTCATTTTCACATGGAAATAAAAACTCTCACAAGGAGTTCTGTGCACTTACGGGTCTGAACGCTGTCGCTTAACATCTGCCACTGCCAAGCCCTTGCACTGGCAGATAAAAATGTGCAGCTCATTCAGCTGTTCTACATAATCAATAGCAAACTGAATGTTGCCCTTCACATCGACATTGCCGAAGTCTGCGCTACAGATGCTCATTAGGCTTCCGCTCACCTGCGTGGTACAAGAGGAGAAAATGTTTTCCAGGCATTGCATTTCATCAGATATTTCAAGATTAGGGTAGAAGTTATGCACAAAATTCAGACAGTAAAGGAATCAACTGTGTTGCTTGAGGTATGATAATGAAATGTAATGAACACTCATTTACCAGTTCCTCAGCAAGCAGATTAACAAAAGAAAACGATTTGTAAATCAAAGGTGTTAGAGCAGGTTTTCTACAAGAAGTAGTGAATGTGTGTATTGAGATAAAAATAAAAATACAAGATGCTGTAAGATCTGAAGATTGTTTGTGATCAGATCTTTGAAGTATTGCATATATGTCTCTTCTGCTGATCTTCCTTGCAGAAAGCAGAGCCTAAGAGTTTAGGGCAACAGGACTTCTGAAAATACCAACAAAAAGATCAGCAATAAGGAATGTATGACTGAATTATGTACCTAAATAAAACACTGAACAAAAGAAATACTACACATGTAGAAAGAGAGGATGTAGAATCTTTTTTTTTAAATCTCAGTAGCATTGCTGAACATTCTACTTTTACTCCATAAAGTCCATGAACTAATGACTTCTGGTTAACTAGTTCAGTGACTTAATTACGCACCCCACATACCAATACTGTCTCTTGCTTTCACTTCTTTCTCCCTCCTTTCTCCTTTTCTAATTATTTGTTCTATATAAATTGTCCCTCATTTTCAGTTACAAATGCAAGCTCCTATGGCAAAAGCCATCTCTTTGTCCAGTGTTTATAAGAGGATGCTTCACAATGGAGTCCTGAACAGGCTCCAATATACTACTAGAAAACAAAGAAAGATATAAAACTGATTTTATTTGCTTTAGGCAATTCCACGCAAGGGCTCACAGAACAGAGAGAAAAGGAGACAGAGGTGCCAAGGGGAGAAAGAGAAAATGAATAAGAAGAGAGCTGAAACAGTACTGAAGAGATTAGCAGAAGCAAAATGCTAAAACAAAGCTTTGGTTTACATACAGAAGATAAGGAGGCCATGCCAGAAGAGCCACTAAGATTGGTTAGAGAGCTGGGACTCTTCTTGATTCTGCCCAGGGAAGAACCGCTTTCTGATGCTGTATCTGTCTCTCTGTCATCACTCTACAAAAATATCACAGAAAGAAAGCCTGGGTAGGTTCTTTATAGTCACAAGAAACATTAATAAAAGAACAAACAGAATTTTAATGCAGACTGAGACTTGGTGCAAACCTGAATTCAAATCCTCTTGTCCTGCAACATGAGTAATTAATATTTCTTGAATTAGGTCATGTACTTTAAAAGCTGAAAGGGAATTTTTCTCATGGGAAGCCTACACTGAAAAAAGAAAATTAAAGCAGTCATGCAACTAGTTTTGATACAAACCAGTTTGGGTTTAAATCTTAAAGAAAAAAACCCAAAAAGTACAAAATTAATTTTATTTGAACAATAAAACTCAACTTCTCTACGTCACTATCTCACACTTAGACTCATGCAAGTGATAATGCTCAGGTCTCTCACCAATCTCTTTCTGTTATATAGCAAATACTATCAATTCTGTACCCTTTGTCTTGACAGCAGCCAGTCAGAAGGTAACTAATTGTTCAGTAGAACAGAACAGGAGGAGAACAGCACTGGATACAGTGGATGGGTTTTACAGAAAGTCTTTCTTGCAAGAGTGCAAGCAGGCCTCTGATTTTCCATCAGAGAACCACAGTTTTGGTTTACTTCATCGTTGTCAAGTTATGTGCTTACCACCCCATTGTCTCAATGCTGTCATTGTACTAAAGAATCGATGCTTTACTTTCCACGTGTGACTTGGCTTCCTCCTATGCAAGCTGCCACAGAAAGCATTATCTCCCTGCTGTATTCCACCAATGAACAATTCATAAGACTTCCCATGAGAGAAAAATTCTTCTGAGAGAGCTTATTAAGATCATCCAAAATGAATCCACAGAGCAAAGCAACAGTTAAGCAGAGTGGATAATCAGTGCTTTTATACAGACACTTTGAGAGATAGGAAAATGCTAAGGCTTTAGAGGAATATATGGCTTCCCTATGACCATTTCAGACATACAGGACTGAACCCAGTTCTGCTTACTTTTAACCCCATCCTTAATTTTCTTAAAGGCATTTGAGAACAGTCAAAGCTCTTCTCATGGGGGTTTGTGAAGTGTCTGGAAGTTCAGAGACAAGGAATTAAGCACTGGGGTGACTGTGTGCCTCCAAAATACCTTACACATTTTGATCAATTTGATCATTTTATCTTTTAAAAAGTTAATTCCAAATGTGAAATAAGGATAGTTACTGTTCACACGTAGTGAACCTTTAATTTTTTAGGCTGTTATCTCCTTTAAGCAGAAGGAAAAGACACTGATACTCCAAGAGATAGGTTTATTTGTATTTCTTTAATTAGAAAGTAATCAGAATTAATTATTTTAAAAATAATCCCAGAACTAAACTAGCAAATAGAAATGAATGTTAATACTGTTTTACTTATATTTAACTACAGAATCACTGAATCTCAAAGGCTTGAATAGACCTCGATCCAGTCCAACCTCCCTGCCAGAGCAGGACCACCTAGGGTAGGACACACAGGAATTTGTCCAGGTGGGTTTAAAAGCCTCCAGAGAAGGAGACTCCACAACCCATCTGGGCAGACCCTTCCAGTGCCCCCCCACCTGAACAGTAAAGAAATTCTTCCTTGTATTTCTTGGAAACTCTTGTGTTCCAGCTTGTACCCATTGCCTCTTGTCCTGTCATTGGACATCATTGAGCACGGCCTGGCTCCATCCTCCTGATACCTGCCCTTGATGTATTTTTAACCATGAATGAGGTCACCCCTCGGTCTCCTCCAAGCTGAAGAGCCCCAGCTCCCTCAGCCTTTAATCATAAGGGAGATGCTCCATTCTCTTCATCATCTTGGTGGCCGTGCGCTGAACTCTCTCCAGCAGCTCCCTGTCCTTCTGGAACTGAAGTGCCCAGAACTGGACACAATATTCCAGATGTGGTCTCACAAGGGCAGAGTAGAGGGTGAGGAGAACCTCTCTCAACCTACTGCCCACAGTCCTTCTAATCCACCCCAGGATGCCATTGGCCTTCTTGGCCATGAGGGCACATTGCTGGCTCATGCTCATCCTGCTGCCCACCAGCACATCCAGGTCCCTTTCCCCTACACTGCTCTCTAACAGTTCATTCCCCAACCTGTACTGGTACATTAGGTGATTCTTTCCCAGATGCAAGACTCTGCACTTGCCCTTGTTGGATTTCATTAGATTTCTTCCCACCCAACTCTCTAGCCTGTCCAGGGAGTAACTATGTATTCTATACTTAATGCTTATTTCTAACCTGTTATTTCTACCAGATTTTTGTTACCCATTCATTAGTTTCATGCTACATGTTGGCCGCATGGTAGTGATGACAAACTCCAAGGCAGACCCAGCACATGGCATACACACATGCTATTTTTAGACAGACGCTTTTTTTTTTTAGTAGATATACACACATATATATCTCTGTGTGTGCATGCATGCATATGTTTTGTCCTACATCCTGTACTGAGAGCATAGTAACTCAATATACTAATTTCAGACTTGTTTGGTATCCCACCTCTAATGCTTTGAAATGCTCATCTTTTGATACACCCATGGTGCAATGGGTTTATGATTTATGATTTTTAACAGCCTTCGAAAAATTTCCTGTGCATTCTTCTCAGCAGAAAGGTTTATTAGCCACAGGTTGTTTGGGATTGTATCTTAGTTTCTACACCTCAAGCTCAACTCCATGCCATGGTCCAATAATAAACTGGTTTGGTAGACCCTGGAAAGCACTACTTGACAAATGCAAAATACCACAGTAACCAGAAGTTTTAGTTAGCATATTTCAGCAATGGAACTTACCTCTTCCTGTAGGAACGATGGCACTGACTTGCTCAGCCCTTTGAGTTTTTCAGGATTGGAAAACAGCTTATCAGGCTGTGAAGGCACTGTGGAAACTGAAGAGCAGCAATTCAAAAGGCTTCAAAAATACATTTGTGCATCAAAACAGTGAGATTCCGAAACAGGACTCAGTTAGAAACAACCAGCCTCAGATGAAATACATGCACATGCACAACCAGCACAACAATGTGGATGCAAGATTTCCCCTGGCAAGACTCAGAGCAGCTGTCATTAGGAAGGATAATCTACTTCAATGTCTCCTATAACACTGACCAAAGAACTTTGTCTGACAGGAGTAGAAACGTTTACAATGCTTGACATAATGTACAAGTCTGTGTGCTGCAAGCAAATTCTGATCAAACAGTATGAAGAAACCATTTTCAGTTTACCTTCTAGAATTTCTTCCTAGAACAAGTGTACTCATGCACTAACCATGCTGTCACTGACATTAGCGTAATCATAAGATTCTTGGTAGGAAGTTAGTTCACAGGCCAAACTCTTTTATTTACTTCGCAATTCATTGCAATAGGAACATTTGTTTAAATCAAGCATTTTTTGGACTTGAACAAAGAAGTTTCAAGTATTCCTAATTATAAGATGCATATCTCAATGATGCACTTTTTTTTTTGCAGCCCATCTCAACTTTTGTACACCTCTACTGAAGTTTACTTCTATGTTCTTTTGCTGTACAAAGCTTAATTGCACAAGCCAGCCTTGCAAAAATCCAGTCTGCAGTAAGCCCACAGTTCTCAGCATTTCCCATGCTCTAACCCCACTTATATTTAATAATGCACTAAAGCTCTGTGTCTTTAGACTGAATACACGTTGTGAAATGCACTAATAGCAAGCATTGTATGGCAGAATTATTTGGCAACAAACAGCCAAGTACAAAGACAGGTATCTGTTGCATAAGACGAAATACTGCACACATTATGGGGTTGTTTGCAAGGCGTAAGTTAAGCTTTTGCAAAGTGCTCAACACATCAGTTATTGTCAGTTAGTTAGATGCTGTTTCCCACATGTGTAACTTGTTAGTTGTTAAATAATAAAGGATTTTTAATGCATTAGTTTACATGTCAGTGGAGAAGTCTCTCCACTGTCTGGTAGAAGATTCCTATTACTCACTTTCTGCTGCATTTTCTTTCCTCTCTTGGTGCTGATCAGGTTTCGGACCTGCTCAGTGCAGTATTGACAACAGTCATTCAGTAGCACAAACAGCTTTGCACTGTTATGATATAGCATCAATATATATTATATGTGAGAAGTTTTTTACTTCCCCAGACCCCTTGTTTTGCATCCCTGTCCACTTTTGAGCAGCTGGATCATAACAAAAGTAACATGAGTGTACACACTAAGCAAAAACATGACAAGTACTTTCGGGAGAACTTGCCTTGTCCTGTCTGTGGAGCTATCAATTTGGCTGATCAATTTGGCTGCATTTGTCATTCTGTCAAAACTTCACTCAAGATATTTTAAGCTCAAAATGTTACCCTTTTCAGATCAAGGTCTACACATTCCAGATTGAATGTAAAGCGTGCTTTCTGTAGGGGTCTCCATTTGAAAGCAAAGTGCAGTACAGCACTAAAGCCGTGTTAATTTACTGGACACTTCTTACTATGCTACGATAACTCTTTCCCTACTGTGGGCCACTAACATGCAAAATGCTTTAAAGTATCTAAAACATGACAATAAATGCAACTGTACACAACTATTTCTATTCATTACATTGGAGCACTATGGTTGTAAAAGAACTGTGTGTTCTTTCCATCCATCCATCCCACCATATTCAGTGCTATTTGATGGTTTTCTGTTGCATTCATCTTAACATGTTCTTGGAGCAGGTTTGCTTTTATTTTGCTTAGATTTGGAATTTCCAAAGGCATATGGGAACAATGAACAGTAACACATCTAATGCATTGACGATATTAACAGTAACTGATCTGTCAGTTCAGCTGTTGCTTAGAGTAATTCTGCTTTACTGGATTGAGGCAGGAATCACAATAGAGACTCCTTTTCAGCTAATGTATTCTGAAGGGTGTTTGCACTCACAGAAGTCATCTTGCAGCTTATAATGCAAGAGATGGACAAATTCAATATTTACTTCAGTTAAGTTTTACAACTGAGTTAATGTTGAAAGCTCTCAATGATTTCAGTAACTGTTGTCTCGTAGGCTTGAATGACCAAAGGCCAAAATAATAAATACACTGATAAGTGGAACAGAGTTTCTACAGGTATAGCAGGGTAGAACATAAGTATATTCCTTAAGACTAAAACAACACAACAGAATCCAGCAAAAGCATTTCAGTCATGCTAAAGTTAATATAATCTAAAAAAGTCCTTTACTAGGAAACACAGGCCATTGGAAAAAAACAATAATCTTCCATGCAGATACAAAATATATTTACCATCTTCAGCACTAAGAACTAATTCTTCCTTTGGAATATTTATTTTTCCTTTATCTGTTCAGGAAAAAAAGTAACACAGAGTTAGAAATGCTGCTGTTCAGTATGGCAAAATGGATGGCAGAGTTAATTGCAGACTTGAGCTAGGAGGATAAAATCCAGACAAACCAGCCATGGGAATGGTTAAAATCAAGAGATGCTTTCTACTTCACACACTTCAAGCCTACATCCAAAGGACAGTCTCACATTGACAGTTTCTACCAGTGGGCCATTGCAATGTTAGTGCATACCTAAAAACTCAAAAATTGTTAGAAGCAAGCGGTAGCATAAGTTGTATTAGAGAAGTCGGGTCAAAAATAGCCAACATCTTTCAAAATTTACACCTCCACACTTCAGTTTATAATTGTAAATTCATTTTTTGTCTTCCCCAGTAGAGATGAGATAAAGTATGAAAACACTCAGAGGCAGAGTGAAGAGAGATAAGAATAATAATTTAAAAACTGAACTCTAAGGGGTTACAGAGGGAAGTCAGGGATGAATTTGAAGTATCATCTGGTCTCACTGTATTCTCTTCAAGTGACTTTGGTATTTTAACTGCTAGAAAACACAGGTGAAGCACTACTAAATGATTTTTTTAGTATCTCCATTGTCTACTAATTTGAGCCCAGCAATCAGCCAGGAGACAATGGCAGTTGTTTCTCATTACTCAACTGGGTAGTTGACTGTTCTTCACTAATTATCACAGTGTATTTTTGGAAGATGTCTGCTTCATAGACAAGGGTGGTTTCAAAATTAAAGAACTGAAAACTAAACTGTGAGAGAAAAGAGTGTGGTTCTACAGTACAAGGTTATTGAGAAACAAAGACAAAACCACTAAGTGGCAAAGCTGTACAGAAGACCAGCATGAACATGTTTCAGCCAAACTGAGGGGCATGTCAAACTGGGGGGGCATACACAGGTTTTGTGCTCACTTGAGGTGGCTGATGGAATGTCCTCTAGACTTTTGGAAGGCATTTTCCTATCTGCACTCCTTTTCAAAGCCATCAAAACAGGGTTTAAGTCTTCTTCTGAACCTGTTACGAGACAAAACACATGAACACTGCACATACAGACATGCTGTTTTAAGCAAGTCACTGAAAAACTAACCAGAGATTCCTTATGAAAATCTCATTTGACGCTCAAAGAAAGTACAAAATAAACAAAATTCAGGTATAATTTTAAGCATCCATTTGCTCTCTCTAAATTCTCTCAGCCATTAATAGAGGGAGCCTGGTTGGTTGATTTGCCCTGTCTATACTGACCAATAATGTTGTTTTGGGCAATTACAGCACTTCATTGTCTAAGAAAAATATAGAATAAACTCAGACTTTATCCATTTTGTAACTATCTTCTTATGAATCAGCAAAAAAAGTTAATAGCTTA
Source organism: Urocolius indicus (assembly GCA_013401255.1). Taxonomy (NCBI): domain Eukaryota; kingdom Metazoa; phylum Chordata; class Aves; order Coliiformes; family Coliidae; genus Urocolius; species Urocolius indicus. The sequence goes on along the minus strand of WBNH01011748.1, from coordinate 272,264 downwards.
AGGTTTTCCCTCTACTTTCTTCCCAGTGAAAGTATTATTGTTTCTATACTTGTGTAACCATCATCAAAAAAAAACCCCAGCCATGGAGATATTTGGATCTCTGATATTATGCAGTTGTTTCCATGGGCAGAATCAAGACAGCTCCTTCAGAAACCTTCAAGACCCTCTCTCTCCTCACTACCTCACTTTCCTCCCTATCAGCCAACCAACCAGGCCAAGTCAGTGTTGCTGACCATAAATATAGTGAAAAGGAAATTACGTTGCATTTTACTCATTTGTTTTCAGTTTTCACTGACTTGCATTGCAATCTTGCTTTCAAAATAGGCTCAAGAGTAAGTTGACGAGCCCTGGAAACTTCACAGATTTCTCCAGGTGAATAAAACCTTCCAAGTCTCTCGTGAAGAGATTAAAAAGATTCATTTCTCTCCTCTATCTGAAGCTCTTTGATGACTATCACACTTTATACATTGACTGGAGCTGCCATTCAACCAGTTAATAAGAACCTTGATAAAAAGACCACTTCATTTATGTGGCCACTTCCTAGTGCAACAGGCAGCAATGCAAAATAAAACAGTATAGAGTACTGGCACTGTCTTTCTATCCAGCCATTCCACTGATAAGGGTTCACCTTTGATGGCTAGCTGGTCAGATTAAAGAATGAACTCAGTCAAGCACTGATTTTTTTTTCCTCTTTTAATCCAGGACATGGAAAAGAAATAACATTGTAACACTCAAAAATTTGGTATTAATTTGAAGGAGATATCACAGAGGAGGAAGAATAGGGTAAAATCAGGAGACTGAGGTGATTGACTCATGCTGCTAAACTCCCCTTACCAAAGAAGCTTACTCAAATACAGTATGTGTTTGTCAAACGCTTTCCAATTAAAGGATTTAATTAATTCTTCTCATCCCTCCTAAACAAATATCCAAGGCATTCAATTAAGAAATAAGTATCACACAGGCTTTTGATTATCATATCTGAGGTTGGCTACCAAAGAAATAAATAATTGTAGCCACGTTTAACAACCCAGCACCATGAATTTTAGAAATCAAACAGCTCACAAGTTGAACTTTTGGTTCCAAAGCAGGAATCAGAGTTTTCATCTGAAAAACTGGATCCTAAATTTGGGCCGTCTGCTTGCTCTTCACCATTATCCTCACGCTGAGACATTAGGCAGAGTTGATCTCCTTCAGGCTGGAGGGGGTTGCTCTCATCTTTGACTGGTGTACTCGTTCTTCTGAATTTCAACAGGACTTTAAATTCTGTATTATTTTCATAAGCATCCAAGGATGTGCATTCACCTCTCCTTCCTTTTTTGTTTATCTTGAATGGCCGGATTGCAATCATATTGGTCTCATCTTCCAAAGGAGGAAGATGAACTGAAGCCACGTTTCTCTTTTCCATTTTATTAATAGTTCCATTTGTTTTATGAAGATCAGAAGGTTCAGTTTCACTTACTGCGAGATCCTTTACTGAATCTTTGATATTTTGTTCTGGAGGTCTCCCTTTGATATACATCTTCACTTGTGTATGATAGCTACTGGACGGGTGATATGGCTGTGACGTTGTCAGGAGTAGAGTCTCTTTTTGTGATGAAAAGGCATGATTCCCAAACACTTCTTGTTTCTGTAACTCTGGAGATGAAGCTTCAGATGCTTCTTGAAGAAGCTGTTGTAAAGACCTACTGAATTCACTGAATTTTGCAGTATTTGAAACATAAGCTTTTCCTATTGTTTCTTGTACCTCTTGAAGAGGATTTATCTCTTGATGTGGAACATGCACACTTTGACTAGTCTGCATTTTACCTTGCATTTCCTTATCCATATTTTTCAGCACAGAAGCTGGTGTTTCAGAGATCTCTTTCAGCAGGTTCTGCAAATTACCATCAGATAATTCACTTTCAGCTTTGGACAGTCCAGGTCTTTCTATTATCTCACCAACTTCTTGCAACAACTCTCCATCATGCTCATAAGTTTTGTTTTTACCTTCCAGCTCAGCAGGTCTCTGCATGGTGCTATCAGCACGTTTTGGTTTAGGAGGTGGTGTTTCAGAGGCCTCCTTCATCAGCTTCTCCAAAGCAGAATTCAAACCACTGACCTTGGATGGGGCCACAGACTTTTCTATGGTCTCACTGATTTCCTGTGGCAACTCTCCATCATGTTCATAGATCATGCTTTTAACTTCTAACTCAGCAGGCCTCCCTACTGTGGTACCAACATGCTTTGGTTTAGGAGGTGGTGTTTCAGAGGCTTCCTCTAGCAGCTTCTCTAAAGCAGAACTCAAACCATTGGCCTTCGATGGAGCAAGAGACTTCTCCGTGGTTTCATTAATCTCTTCAAGCTGACCAGTATTTTGCCAGCATGTTGATTTTACACTACAGTCAGTTTGTGATACACTATTCACGACGTCAGATGTTTTTATTCCCACCCTTCTATATTCAGAAGGTTGAGACACAAAGTTTTCTCTGAGCAGATTCTGCAAACCAGCTTGAGGCCTCTGATAACCCTCAAGCATATCATACTTGTCTGCTGCCTGACATAGATAGAAAGGTTCAAATTCCCTAAAAAGTTTCCTGAGGCCTTCTTTGTTGTCATTCTCATCTGTTGACAGCACACTCATTTTTCCTGTGTTTTTGCTTATTTCTGCTTTTTGATCAGCAACAGAAATGCCGTGGCCCTGTTCTGCTGTTCTTTTAAAGCCCCTGCACTGATCCGAGTGAAAAGTTGTGCCTCTCAAAACATTTTCTTTTAGGTTCAAGCTAGGTGACATCTCAGAGGCTTCCTTTTCTAATTTCTTTAGGCCCAATTTGAATACATCAAGCTCATCTTTAGGTAGGACAACCTTTTCTACAGTCTCTGCAACTTCCTCTTTAGGGAAACTAACATCTAATGGAGTCATCTTGTTCTCTACTTTCTCTACAGGTAAAGAGAGCAAATCATCTACTGCTGTCTCCTTTAAGTTACCTTTATCACCAGGTGATTGGAGCAACTGCAAGGAAACGTGATGTTCTTTTGATGAAACAATACTGTTTTCTACACAGTGTTTAACTTCATGCTCTGGGAGACCCATCTTTTCCTGGAGTTTTGAGATCACTGGGGGGTTTTTGAGATAACTATGCTTCTGGACAGAGTATGTCTTTTCATGTGTCACATTCAGACCTTTCAAGGTAGGTGAACTTAGAGGCAGTTCACATACCACAGACTCTAATGTCTGTGGTTTTTCACTCTCAGATGTTTGGATTTGTTTTTGAATTAACTCTTGCTTGCTCACATTACCTCTGCCTTTATCTTCCTTTGATTTTCCTTCATAGGTTACTGAAATAGTATTATTTGGCAAAGGAACATCTACCCTATCAGCACTATTCTGTAATTTAACTCCTGTATCCCAGAATTTTCTCAAACTCTGGAACTGTGAAGGATCTGAAATTTGATGCTTGGACTTATCATTCATTTTTTCTTTTAAAGACAAAATCTGAAAGCTGGGCTTCTGTTGGGAAAAAGCAGCAACTTTTCCTGTAAGTGTTTCTTTCTCATCTTTGTCTCTGCTTTCTGAAGAAGATGAAGTGTCATCAACTCTTGGTTGCAAGTTACTGGCTTTTGTCAATGCTGTATATTCATGAACTTCATCATCACTTGGAAACATTCTTTCTGTTTTTTCAACTGCATGGCCTGGTCCAAACTCAAAAGACTTTCGATGTTCATTTCTTAAAGCCTGGCTTGCAGAACTTACTTCAGCACTTCTTAGCATATTCTTGCTTTGATCATCCAATCCCTCAGGTAGGTATACTGGGGTTGGTTTTACTTTGTCACTTTTTCTGAGACTTTTCAATTCATTGCCACCTGATGTATCAATATTGATACTAACTCCTTTCTCTCCATGACTGGAGACAGTATCATTCCTTTCCCAGAATGCTCTGATTGCCTGTATTCTTCTTTTTTCTCGTACTGCCTTCTCAGAGTCACATTTCTGAGATGGTAGATTGTGTTCTTGATGTTTTAAGAAATTAGATATTTTATTTTGTTGCTTGATTTCTTGACCATGTTCTCTTCCTTCAGCTTCTGTACAGTCAAATTCAGTTTGTGATTTGCCGTTTTGGTCCTCATTCTCTTCCCCTTTCTTAAGTTTCATCCCTTCTTTTATCAACTGTGTATCTTCTGAAATAAATGCTGTGGGTGAAATCCTATTTAGTTGTTTAATCGTTCTAAATGGTATCTCTTGTGTATCCTTTGTTCTTGCATTCTTGCCAGGCCCACTGGGTTCTGTAGGAAGAACTGCTGTTCTGCATGAGAAATTCACTTCCTCTTTGGGTTCACTGCTTTGAAGTTTGGCCGATACTTGTTCAGTACCAGAACTTCTTTTAAACCAATCTAAGACTTTTGATACAGATTCATCATCCATGAGTTCATCAGCGTGTTTCTCAGGCTTGAAAGTGATCTTAGCATCTCTCTCCTCAACAAGATCAGGCTTACCTTGTTGAAGACTTTCAGAATTGGTATTTGACACCTCATGTGTTTCTGTTTTAGCAGAAAGCTGACTTTCATCTACAACATAAACAAACTTATCAGAGTTAGGAGTTAGACACACAATTCTACAAATCATAGAATCATAGAATGGTTGATCTATTTTGAAAAACCTCTCAGTTTGGAGGTTTTTTAACTGTTAGTGGAGAAAACTGTTGTTTGTCCTTGTGTTTTTGAAAAAAAAAAAAACATACTGCAGGCAACAGTGAAAAATAAACTCCTGCACTGAGATACCTTACTGGAAAAATAGTATATTACTTGTAAGGGTATGAGCAAGTAAGATTGGTCATCCTGATTCTGAAGGAAATCATAGAATGGTAGAAGTTGGAAAGGACCTCTAAAAGACTGTCTAGTCCAACCTCCCTTGCCAAAGCAGGTCCACCCTAGATCAGGTCACACAGGAATGCGTTCGGGTGGGTTTGAAAAACCTCCAGATGAAGGAGACTCCACACCCTCCCTGGGCAGCCTGTGCCGAGGCTTCCTCACCTCAACAGTGAAATAGTTTTTCCTTATGTTTAAATGGAACTTTTTGTGTTCCAGCTTCTTTCCATTACCCCTTGTCCTGTCACTAGATACAACAGAAAAAAAGTGATGCCCCATCTTCCTGATACCCACCATCTAGATACTTGTAAATATTAATAAGATCCTCCCTCAGTCTCCTCTTCTCCAGACTAAACAGCCCCTTTCCCATAGTCTTTCCTCATAAGGAAGATGCTCCAGCCCCCTCAACATCTTAGTGGCCCTGCACTGGACTCTCTCCAGAAGTTTTCTGTCCCTCTTGAGATGAGGAGCCCAGAACTGGACACAGGACTCCAGACTCCAGACTCACCAGGGCAGAGGAGAGGGGGAGAAAAACCTCCCTCGACCTGCTGCCCATACTCTTCTTGATGCATCCCAGGATGCCATTGGCCTTTTTAGCCATGAGGGCACGTTGCTGGCTTATGTTGAGTTTATTGTCAACCAGGACTCCCAGGTCTCTCTCTGCAGAGCTGCTCTCCAGCAGGTCAATTCCCAGCTTGTACTGGTGCATGGGGTTATTCCTCCCCAGGTGCAGGACTCTGCACTTGCCCTTGTTGAACCTCATGAGGTTCCTCTCTGTAATGAGTATATTGAAGGATGGGCTGGGTTGGGGGACAATGACACAATCCAACATCTTTGTATTTAGTCCTAAGAACTAACCCCCAAGTCACAACTGGATTACTACCAAGGGTAGTTGACAGCAGTACACCAAAAATTCTTCGGTTTCTATGCAGACACATCTACTAAGCTTTATGACAGAAGTTTTATCCAAATGTCATTGCTTCACCATCATCTGAATCAAAAGGTGCCTATCCAGGCTCTGATCCGATTATTAATTCTTAAGAATCCTTAAATATCAAACATATTGGCTATATTAGAGCATTAAATACAAAATTAATTCTGCAGTATGAAACATATTGCTACTATTTCTGCTTCCTAGCTGTTAATTCTTAGACACAAGTGAATCAAACATTAATGAATCCTTACTGAATTAATAAATATGCTATTGCATTCTGTTCTTCACTCCTAATAGTCTCTTACCAGTAAAGTTTTTGTGTAACTTTGATTCGTGGCTGAGGATCTGGTTGGATTTATTTTCATGTGTCTCATCAACACTCAGTTCTTTGTTGCTATCTGGCAGGATATTGCTGGAGATCTTCTGTGGAGTTTCAAGTTTCTTAGGAGTAACTGTCTTTGTTTGCAAGGATTCATTAGCTAGGTAGACTGACCTATTAGCATCACAAGGTGCAGATGCTGATGTATCTTCTTGTAAGCCATCCATTGCTTTTATTTGTAAAGCTGATGAATGGGTTCTCAAAGGCTTTACAGCAGAAATTTGCTTATTCCCAAGTGAATCTGATCCAATAGTATTATTTCCACTAGTCTTGAGTTTGTCACATTCTAACAAATCAAACTCTTCTGTTTCTCTGCCACGGTGTAGCTGGGGGCTTTGAGGTTCACCTTTATCTGTGCTAGATGAGAACCTCACTTGTTTTAGTTTTTCCAGTGAAACTTGTGTGGAATCTTCTGCTTCTTCAGGAAAAGATTTCTTCTCAGCTTCTCCTTCAAAAATAGTTGCAGTGGGAAAACCATTCTTTTTCTGAACATCTAACATCTGACTCCCACGAACTTCTGAGTCAGTGGAACTTGAGCTTGAGCTGCGCTTTAGGATGCCCCTGGGTGCTGTGCCAATGCCATTCATCCTCTCGGCCGATTGGGCAGGTTTTGGAACAAAGTCTTCTCTTTGGGACACAGCATCTGTTGCTTTGGGAATTAATTTTCTAGCTTTTGGGACAGGGCGCTTAACTAGTCCTGTCTGTGATTCATCAGTAGGTTCTACAGAAGGCTTCTTATTTTTCTCTGTTTCATCATTTTGTGAGCTTTGTTGAGGTTGGCTCTCTTCTGAGATTGACAACATTTCTGCAAGACATATATTGAGAAGAAATTGTGAGTTTACATGACATTCATATGCATAAACAGAGGGTAAGACAGCACAGATCTAGAATGGAGTGATATTATTTTTAAAAAATCTGCAGTAAAACACAGGTGGAAATTCAAGATAGGTGTTGATTTCACTTGTATGTAATAAGTCTTAGCAGTTTGAATCCTGCAGTTATTTATTATCATAGAATCATAGAATGGTAGGGTTGGAAGGGATCTTTAAAGATCAGCTAGTCCAACCCCCCTGCAGGAGCAAGTCAACCTAGAATAGTAAGCTTCTGATGATTCTAAAGACAGAGATCACACCACATTTTTGGTCAGCACTATTCTTGCAAGGGATAAAGTTTGCAGGGAAGGGCAGCTTTTGAATATGCACACACCTCCCCAGGTTCAAAACATAAACAGCAACCTACAGAAGTAGAAACAGGCTATTTCCATGTTCTTACGGAACCAGGTAAAATGCAAAAAAAAACCACCACACCCTTCCTGTTAGGGAGATTCAACTTTTTATTCTCAGTGTGCAAGTGTTCCTTTTTACTTTTAGGAAACTTCATAGAGACAGGAGAGTCATTTCCAACATATGAGCCTGTAAATTACAACTTCCAGTGCCTGTACTGTGATATATCATCACTCATCTAATTGTTCACAGGGGTTACTGCTGTGAAGGGAGGATTTGAAAAAACACAGAGATCTGAAAACAAAAAAGGGGGAAAAATAAATATCAAAGCCTTGGGATTCTGTTGAGCTAACTACTGAAAATTCATAAACACAGCTATGCCAACTGCAAGGAAGTTTCTGTACTGAATTTCTGTTAAGAGAACAAACAGCCCTCTCAGATGGAGTGCTTAATACTCAGAACTGTGAGTAACAGAAAGGAAGCAAACTCCATTTACTCACATAAACAGTCATTTCCTGAGTATATTTACATTTTACATGGAGTTTGAAATTAACTAGCTGATAACTGAGAGTAGTTAAAAACAAGATTTGATGTCTTACAAAAAGAAGTCATGAAAGAAAAAATGATTTCCATATAAACCACCAAGAAATTCAGTGTCATGTGCCAAATAAGCATATTTACCCTTCTTTGATAGCTGAGGTAGGGTGGCTGGTGTGTTTTCTGGTTCTTCCCTGTTCAAGTTATCTCCTGATGCACTGGAATTAAACGGATTTCTCCTTTGCTAAAGGAAAGGAATGAATATTTTGATTGCAGTCAAATTGTTACACCAATACAGCCTTGACAAAAAAACAAATGAAAGTGTAGTGATTTCCTTTGTCTCACTGTGCTGTCCAAGAGTCGGAAAGCATGCCTCTTAAATTGTCTACATGACAAAAACCTAAAGAATTTGAACCAGGGAACTACCAAAGGTGTTAGTGAAAGCTTAATGTTGTTCTTTTTGAAGATACCACCAGCAGAGATAAACCACCAGTTAAAGACACTTGAAAATCCCAACTTGTTGCAGGTTAAATAGTTTTGTCTCTAATTCTGCCACTTTATATATAGTGGAACACACCAGGACAACTCTTTTCAATGGCTGAAGAGGTTAGAAATAACGTGAAGCACAGACAGTCACTGATTATAGCCGTAACACCACTTGAGCACTGAACTTACAGTAGTTTCCATTATCTCCCTCCAAAACAAAAATAACTGCTTTTTCCAACTTACCTTTCTTCTTCAAATCTTTAACTATCTTTACCACTGAAGCAAAGAAACACACAAAAGGTAAAACATAACTTCTGCTTATATTCAACACCAATCATACCTTTACTGGTGAAACTGCTGTCTTCATTAGTCTTTCCTCTGGTTTGTCTAACAAAGAGGTTATTGGTTTAGAACTGCAAAGAAAAAGCATTAACAACTTCACCAACCAGGACATTACTTAAAACCTTTTTGAAAAAGCAAAATAGATTCATCTATACATACTCAAATATAATCCTTTGCCACCTAAAGTTTTTTGTTTAGCCTGTTCTCATCAGATTTAGAAGCAAACATCCTTTCCCTGGCAAGGGAATATTCTTGCTGCTTTGTTTCCTTGCAAAAAGTTACTTGCTTGTTAAACAAATCAAGGAGACTTCTACTTGGCATGACAAGAACCATGTTTTTGATATCTTCTAAGATTTTTGAGCAAGCTTTATGTAAATGTAGCCACTCTTCAAATAATATCAGTGTTGCCATCTCCATTCTTGTCCTACTTCTATGCTTCTAGGACTGAAATAAAAGTGTAGGAAAGTGCCAAAACCTGATAAAAATAGTTTTGTAAAGTGTGAAAGTCAGAAAAATCAGGAGTGTCATCATCACTATAGCAAAGATGTGACATGTCACAAGCGACAACACATCCCCTCAGAGGTACAGCTTAAAAGCTATTCTTGCAATTAAGATCCATCAAATCTGTGGTTTGATAGCATAAATGAAGAAAGGTATTACTTGTGAGTCTGACTAAGCATAGCCCAGGTAAGAACAGTTAGAAGAGACAGCTCTGCCATTAGACCAAGAAATATTTAATCTATATGCAGAATAATGCAAGGGTTTTGGGGTTTTTTTTCCCCCCAAATAAGAAGATTTTTACAATTTGAGTTTATATAAACATCTCAGATATGAAAGAGTATTTGTTTTTTGAAGGTGGAAGTCAAGACATGGATTTAAACATGGTCTTTGCAAAACACCAAATTCATTTTCTTAACTTTATATAGGAAATGCTGGCATTAACCAACTTGCATGCTTATGATTTTAAAGATGAGCGAATATTAATATCCTCCAGGTAGGAAACAGGACCTTGGGCTGAGATGGAAAGCAGTTACTATGGTTTTTCTAAAATAGATGTAGAAGGAGACTTTGTAGCTTTTACAAAAAGACAGACTCAAATGTTTTAAGAGCACCTGTGTGCTCCTGCCCTCTGTGTCTCATCTACACCTTCTACTACCCAGTAGAACAAACATTTTCTTTTTTCTTTTGTTTTCTTTTTTACAGTGTAGGTCACATATGCTTCAACCTTTTGCCCATTTTAAATAAGGAAAATACTGTTATGGACACTGGGCTGCAAGAAACTGGTAAGACATTTTTCAGTCTGCAGTTTTTACAGGTAGAGAGGTAACTTTCAATCTCATTGAACACGTACACTCACAATCCCATCATGTTTTTAATGCAATGCCATTTCACACATACCATAGAATAATCAGAATTGTTCATTTGGCATTGCACACTGAAAACTTTGCTCTAAAGAAAAAAAAAGTAGAGGAAAACCCACCACACACAGGTTCCTTAACTGTTTCACAACAAAGAGTCTGAAAATACGAGTTTACCCTCAATCCATACAGATGGGAAAACTGAACAAGTAGTTCCCAGATATGCTGCATTCACAAGCCAAACTGATAAATAAACCCAGATTAAAAAAACAATCCTCCACTATAATTCAGCAAAACAAAGTGCTGAGAATCACAATGAAGGCCCAAACTCCACACAGTCTGGATAGCACTGGACTGCAACCAGGAGGCAGCAAGACAAAGGCAGGAGCAGAGCTGCTCTCTGAAAAGAAAAGGGTTACAGATTTGCAGGTATTGTCAAAACAGGCTACTCAGAAATGGCCTCCCTTTCAAAAAAAATAGCTTCCCTGGGCTCATCATGAATGGTAGAGAACCTGCTGTGTATAAAGCTAGTGCTGTTTAACAGTACTCTATAAAAATGTTCTTCTCTGGGTATGCCAGCACCCTTTTTATTCCAGAAAAGTTGCATGGATTTTAAGAATTGGGGCTTTAGTGCAAATTTTCCCCTCGCAGAACTTGAGACTCACACTTGTCACCTGTTCAGTGTGGGCTAAGTGTGAGCCTAAGGAAGGGAGCAACCTGCAAATCTATGAATTTGAAAGATTAAACCCCTTTAACATTGCATTGTCTTTGAGATTCAGCAAATAGACAGATGGTATCACTAAACAGAGGTAATATTGACAGTCTGAGTCACCCTAGGAAAACTCATTCTGTGCAAGGTTACACCTTCAAAGGCATCTCATATGCCTGGCCTGTAAAGGCTCTGGTATGTAAGAAAAATACCCTGGCGACATAATGCCCAAGACAAAACCCAATTGTTCATAGTTCCATTACTGAATTTACATATTTGAGGTGTGGGGATGAAGATAACTCTGCTAATTTTAGGAATATAGTTGTGGCCTGATTTCTGTTTCACCTAATATGGCAGCACCCTGACTCAATAGCAGTTGAACTGACACCCAGGACTGGATTTGACCATCAGCAGTTTACATCTACCAGAACTGAACTTCCCTCACATTCAGTAAGAGTTGTTTTGGTTTAAGAATGAGATCCAGAACAAGAAAATTCTGGGTAAATTGTCACGTATCTTCTGCTCCTAAAGCTCAGGTAGCAGTTTTTCCGTTTATTAAAGCCTGCAAAACCAGTGCTGGCCTGAAGCTCACTCTTAGAGGAACAAAGGGGAAAAGAATCCAAACCCATAAAACTCACAGCTCTCACAAATCTACCCATAAAGTAGCACTTTAAACACTTGTCCACGTGTTTGAACTACATGTAGCATTTGGACACTAGAAGCTGTGAAATCACTTTATGCAATCCCAAGCTCCAGAACAACTGTTTCATACTCTTAGTCCTAGCCATCTTAAGACTATTGCATTTCAAGAGGAAGAGTCAATTCATTCCTTGTGTCTCCGCTATCCAAACACCCAAATTTCACTTCCCAGCCCAGCTGGCAGGGTCCCTGCTTTCCCAGCATTGTGTTTCCCCTCAATTTCTGATCAGCTGCTGCCATTTGAGACAGTCCCATGTCAGGCCATATCAGACCAGTTTCTTCCAAAGCCCAGTACCAAGAGAACAAAAAGCAGGAGTATTTTAATAACTGCAATTTTCCATATGCAATGTTTTGTAGACTAATCTCAGTCATAGTGAATCCACAATTGCTTGTTTCATTTGAATATTTTAAAAACAGATAATCCAGAACATCTAATCAAGTATTTATGCAAAGTAAATGCAAGAAAGCATCCAGCTCACATATTATAAGAACACTCTCTAAGGTCCACTTCCAGCTGTCTCATAAATGCTAGACTGTGTGAGCTTGCTTTAGATTGTCTCCTGCTTTAGAGGGAAGATCTTGAGTTACTGGTGACTATATGAGCATAAATGAACGAGACATATAGGCTGATTAATTTCTATCACAGTTTGGAGCAAAGGGCAGGAGAGGGTCCTGGGCAATAATTATCAAGCTCCATGTGGTTGTAACCTGACATAAATCCTCAAGTCATCTCAAGTTAAAGACCACTATCAAGTTGGTCACATTCTAAATAATCATCTACATGTTCTTAAACCTCGTTTTGTTATATATTTTTGAAGAAGCTGCCCTAGCACTTGATGAAATTAATTACTCTCTATCATATACAATTTGTAGATCTGTAATGGTAAAAATAACATTATAAGGCTGTTCTTCTCTTAAAATATCATACTCTTTTCTTGATGTGCAAGATGACATGCAAAATGTCATAAGAGATATATTAAATAGCAGCATGTTTTGTGCTGTCCATAAAGAAGTAACTCCATAACAATCTCCTGAAAGTAAAAGCCACCTGTAAAAAAAACCCCTACATTCAGTAATGATTAACTCTGTCAGCACTATCACCCAATCTAGGGTAGAGAGGAGCTAAGCTCTTTCTTGTACAGTAAGGATGATAAGGCTATTTTTTTTTTTTTAAAGTTTCTAACAAAACAGTTTATTTGACCTTTTCCCAGCATGCTTTCTGATATCTGTATGACAAATACCCCTTTAAGTTCACAGATACTTAAAGGATAAGAAAGATCAGTAATGCAAGCCAGAGTTATAAAGACTTACACCAACCTTTGGTGCCATTCATGGTGAACACGTGAGCCCAGTTAGCAGACCACAAGAGTGACAGATTCAACTGTTACTAGATACTGTACAAATGCATAGTAGGAAACAAGCCTTGCTGCAAAGAAAAAACAGATGACGTGCAGAGAAGAACTTAGAAGACAGGCAAGAAAGTGAAAGGTTACAGAGCTTATCCAGGCACAACCAGAAGTATATCAGTCACCCCAAGTAGCTACTCTGGCTCTTACCTAAGTTCACTGAAAGCACAAACGATAGCTACATGTGCTACACCCAGGTTCTTGTTTCCTTAGTGATGTTGAGGAATCTGGACATTCAAAGACATTTCATTTCTACCTGCTGTCACCCTAGCTGAGACACCAGCAATTTCCTTTGCAAATGCAGGCTTTCTGAAAGTTTTTCACTCAGACAATGAATTACTACTTGTAGGTCTTTCAGAGAGAAGAAATCTCTCTGTAATCAATTCAGGATATTTCAAAGCAAAATGGAGTTGAGACGTTTACAGGCTTGATATAGTGTGATTTAACATGAAATCCTCTGTGGTTCAGAAATTACTTATCATTCAGATTTCCTGCAACAGCTATAGCCAAGCTGACTGTTTTGCATTACTCTGAATGGAAGCTCCTCCCTTCCAGAAAAAGACTTATTTTTCTTGCTAGAATCTTATTTTCTCTTGAGTATCCAAAGATTCTAGTTCTTTCCAAAACCTAAAAAATTCTAAAGAGCAATTTCTCAATCTCTGATTCCTCGTACAAGTCAAGCTTACAATTCAGGCTGAATCAATAGTCTGGTCTCATCAAACAACTGAATGAGAAGATGCAGAGGTAATTGTCCACCTATTACTAATTGCAGAGGGCAGATCATGGCCAGCCAATCCAACTAGAAAATCCTTGTCTCATTTCTGGAAACCAGATCATATTGTGATGTGAGAATATCTGTGAAACCATTCTATACACTACTGACAACTTCTTCTTTGAAGAATTTAAGCCAAAGATTGTTCTGCATTTAAATACAAAACAATTAACAATGCATAACTACAATTTGTCACACTGTCACATCCACAGATTCCTTGAGTGATTCTGAGGAAACATTTGATGACCTTTGATATGAGAAGCAAATGTAATGTTTTGGATGCAGCTTACATTTCACAAGTTTCAGCAGTCCCAGTATATACATACTAAGTGTGATTACACAGCTTACCTTGAACCAGATTCCAGTTGTTCTTCTTGATGTTCCACCATGCCATGTAGTTCTGGTGGCACAAAGATTTCTTTATTAACATTGCTCACCCAGGTGTTCTTTGCTTTGTTTGATTTGTTCTGACTCACTTCACCTAAAATATGAAACAAGAATGTTGTTGTCTCCCATATGGCCACACAGGATTTCTTAAGAAGCAAATACACGTATCTGTACTCAGTCCCACAGCTATTTCAGAAGTCCACTATACTTGAACTGTGTACAGAATTGGACTTGGTGCCTTCTGAAGAATCATTCTTCTAATGCTATTAGAAATGTTATATAGTGCTTTCACTACTTCATTCTACAACTTCAGGTAATCAACTAAAATCAACTAAACCATAGGAAACTGAAAATATGTTGAAGTTCAGATAATCAAGCCAATTATTCTCTTCCTCCAACAGTAAATTAGAAGTTAGTCATAACTCATTCAAGCAGGTAGAAAGAATTACCACAAGAAGTTAAGAAAATCAGCATTAAAAAGCCAACCAAACAAAAAGCCCCCACTTCATTTGGCAAATACATTTGCATTTCTTTTGGGGGTAGGACAAAATCCTGTTCTGATAACCTCTTTCACAGGCAAAACATTAGTTTACATTGTTTCCTCTACTGTCTTTTGTACATCTCCAACAGTTCAGACATAAAGAACTTCTTAGTGTGCAAAAATAAGTAAGATTTTTATTCTCCCATTTGCTCTCTTCAACTGCAAGCAAAAATATCTTCACATTTAACGAGTCATTGAAACCAGGCAATTACATATGATCTAAATGACCAGTATGCCCCTTTGTTCAAGTAATAATCACAGAATGGAAGAGGCTGGAAGGGACCTTTAGAGATCATCTTGACCAACCCCCGTGCCAAAGCAGGTTCATCTAGATCAGGTCACACAGGAACGTGTCCAGGCAGGTCTTGAAGACCTCCAGATGAGACTCCATACCCTCCCTGGGCAGCCTGTGCTTTAACTAACATTTTTACCAGATCATTTAAGGACACCTACCATGACACAGCGGATGATGAGTGCATTTAAAAAAAGTAACATGGACACAGGATGTCAATTCTAGCTGCCCGAGCTCCCAGCACATATATTTCAGTAGTTATAACCACTAGCTCTAGCTCACAGTGCCTACCCTTTCAAACCAACTGGAAGTGCTTAAGGTCTCCTTAAAAATAAAAAAAAATAGATTAAGATTCAGAGGTCTCAAACTGAGCACATAAAATCTTGGAAATCCAAACTAAAGAGCTATTTCCTCAAGCTCTGATTCTTTGCACATTCCAGGGTAGCTCACAGGGCCTCAAAAATTGAAATTAGAATATAGTCCAGGAGTGCAGAGGGCTTTTAGTCCTACACATAAACACAAGGCAGCCCCTCCTCTTAGCAGTCACCACACAGAACTGTCTCTAATACATGCATTGGGGAAGAGGAAACCTTATACCATGAACTACATGGGAAATCTTGGGTTTTTTTTTTTGCATCACTTTCTCCTTGTAGAGATACTCATATTTTTTGTTTCACTGACAAGTGTTTGAGGTTAGCTAAGAGCCAGCCTTTCCCAAACAAAATGTAAACTAAATGCTTACCAGGAGTGGCAGGCTTTCTGCGCATGGAAGCTCGAATAATATCTGCTCCATGTATTTTATCTCTGTGCCTCTTTGACTTTGCTTCATAAAACCACTGGCCGCTCATATTCTTTAGCTGGACATCATCTTTGACTTTTTCTGGTAAATGCCTGGTAGGAAAAGAAAAGGAAATAAATGAAATACACAACCTACTTACCTGTGTGAACAGAATAAAGTCAGGTATGTCTGGTTTTGGAGAGGAAGGTTATGTTTTGTTTGCCTTTTGTGAACATTGTCTCAGCATGATATTTCCATCTTCTGACCTGTTACTTTCCATATTTAATTATGAAGGATGACAATGAGCTGGAGAGGCAAGACCCTCAGAGTGACCCCTTGAGCAGAGACAGCTCTGCAGAAGTCTCCAGTAACTGCAGATTTTAATTTCTTTCTGTCAAAGGCCAGTTTTCCAGAATTCAAACTAAGATAGCAGGGCAGCATAAGAAGTCTGTGACAAAATTAAGTCTGTTGCTGTTTTGAGGCTCAGAAGATGCCTTTTCAGGTTGTTCATATGGCACTTCTTGTACACATACATTCCAAAAGTGCAGAAATATGAGGGGTTACAAAGGAAAACAACATGACATGGAAGAAACAACAAAACAAGTTTGTGCAGTTTAATCTACATGAATCCACCACATGAACTGAAGCCATTTTAAATACTCTGAAACAAATTTTTAGTGATTTCTGGCTTCAGGAACACCTTGCTTTTATGAAGCATACTTCAACAGAATGAGGAGTTGCCGTGTGCAATTTGTGCGAGAGAATTTTCTTTCCTCGTTAGGCATGTAACACATTAGGCATACACTTATACATGGCCTGGAGACTAACCTGCAGATCATGAAAGTTATTATACAGATATAGAGAGTACTTAAAAAACCAAAAAGTCAAGTCAGGCTTTACCTGTAGTCTCCATTTGTGTCTTTTTCTTCAACAAACAAGCTAATAATAGAGTCCAGAGGAGAAATCAAAACAAGTCAAGTAATTCAGAGACTTTAAGGCTAAACAGAGTCCATGCTATGGTGGGATGGTGCAACCTTCCACAGCCCTGATGGTCAATCACAGACGGTTTGAGTTGGAAAGGACCTTTTAAAGGTCATCTAGTCCAAGCTTAAGAAGGCTTGTGTCAGTTTCATATTGAGAGTGACAGAGCACTGGAACAGGCTGCCCAGAGAGGGTTTGGAGTCTCCTTCCTTGGGGGTTGTCAAGACCCACCTGGACATGTTCCTATGCCACCTGACCTAGGTGGACCTGCTTCTGCAGAAGGGTTGGACTAGAAGATCTCTAAAAGTCCCTTCCAACCCCTACCATTCTATGAGTTTAGGAGAATGAACTTCTAGTGTAATGAAGTAGCTATGATGACAGTAATTTTATTCTATATTGCAGATTTGATTGTCAAATACAGACAAACATTCACAGCAGAGGAAGGACACTGAGCCAGTCCCAACCCCACTCTAAGCTAGACCATTCTCACCTATCCTCAACTTCATCTGTGTATGACCAGAAATTAAGAGGCTTATTTGAATGCATCAGCTATATCAGAATTTGAATACCTAAAGTTCTTTATTAAAAAATAGCCAATACTCAGTTGCTCCTAGGTGTGTAAACAACTTCTGTCTCAAATAAGCCAAATACAGTTCAGGCTGCGAGGGGCTGAGGTCACTATTAGTATTACTAATGCCAGGATTCAACAGTCCATAGCATTACTGGTCTATTTACAATCTGGCCCTCCCTCTTGCTTGTAATCCTGTGTTTCTCTAAGAGCCAAAATACATCCTTCTCATATGCTGCAGGTCTTCCAAGTTGGAGCAGGAGCACAGCAGAAGCTTCCCTCTGTCCTCGAGCAATTATTCAGGTACAAGCCAACTATTTGTTGCTCAGCCAGTTTATGAACACAGCCAGAAGGAATAGGGGGAAATATGGCATGCAAGAACTTTTTACACAGATGATTGCTTCTCTCTTTCACCTTCTGTCCTATGTGTTGTTTGCCCTCTCAGAACAGATGCTCCTTAGGGCTAGGGACCATCTTTTCAGCTATTTGTACAGCCTGCAGGGCAGGAGCTCTGACTCCAGCTAGTGCTTCAGGGCTGTATGACAGCAAATGCCAAGGTTCTCTAGCAGGTTCTCTAGCAGGAACATTCTGAGTCACAGGACAAGTAGTCAATGCCCTCATCCTGGTTGGTTCAACCCTTTTACCCCAGACACTTGCTCCTCTTTGTATTCAACCACTGAAACTAGGGTGTGGTGGGAGACCTTCACCTGTCAGCTCAGACCAATAAAATCACTGTAGAAGTGGACAGGATTCCAGGCCTCTCAGCTGTGTCAGCACCTGCTTGTTGGATTCAGGTCTGTGGCCAATTAACGTGAAATAAGCAGGACAGAGACAGAGGCATGGATTTGTCACACTCATGAAGTATCACTCACGGCCAGCGCAGCTGTCACTTTGGCTTGAAGTAACTGTCAGGAACTTTGGTGTCACTCCTCTTTGCTGCCTACAGAAGCTAGTGTTTCTGAGGTCCATCAGCTCAAGAGGGCTTCTAGACTTTGGGAGATAATTATGCTTGCTAACAAAAGCATAAACAGGCTCTCAATTAACACAGTACTTCCTTTACAAATGACCTGTCTGGCTGACAGGGCTTGTATGGTAAGAAGTGCCAGAAGCTCACAGCAGCTGACTTAGAAACAACTTTTGCCTTCTCTTCTTACCTCAACAGCACTTGACCTTTGTTAGCTTGGCTTACTTATCTCTTCAAGTGAAGTACTTAGCCTCTCAGTTTCATCTTTTGAGGAAGAAAGATTGTAAGAAGCCTGTGTTCACCAACACATCATACACTTGTTGCACAAACAGCTGATGAGGTTACAAATGGGAATTTTTACAATGCTACCTAAAATCTCAGACTCTACTATAAGCAGGACTTGGCAGTAACATCAAATCGTTTGCACTGTATGGGCCCATTTCACTGCTAGACATTAGATTTGGATTGTGACTTACCTTGAAAAGAATTGTGGAGAAATCAGATTGCAGCTATGGTTTTCCACTGCTACGTATGCCTTCCAGTACACCACAACAGGATTAAAAGGCAACAATTGATTCTATGCCAGCTCCCCAGTCAACAGAAAGGCTAACTAAGCTGCCATTATGTTATTTTCCTCCTGGTGACCAAAGAACTAGTAGGCATCCAAGTTAAGATTCAGATTGCAGGCTCAGCTGCCAAGTTTGCCATTAGGAGAAAACACAGTAACAACTTTACATATGATGTAAGAGTCTATTCTGGAGTCTGCCAGTGGGCTGATAACACACCAGTTAGCCCATGTTGCAGTTTTCAGTGTGAAACAGCTTGAATTTGTAATAAAGCTGGTACCTGTTTTCTCCATAGGAACATTAAACTCAAGAAGATGAAGGCACATAGTTAAAAGGAATTCACTCCTAAAATCCTCTTCTAAAATAAGCCCAAGTTCCCTCATTACCCAACGTGATTTTTTTCTACTATGCCTAGGTGAAACATTTTTGATGGCAAGATGAGTTTTCATCCCTCTAAGGTATTAAGTACATGCAGAATTACACTGAATAATACAAAGCAACCGTCCCTGCACTCTGCAAGCAATCAGAGCATCTATACATGTATTCATTGGGTTGTTTCTCCCCATCTCCAGAACATTTGATAGAGGGCTAAATCACATGGTACAACTGTAAGGCAGGAAATCTGCTCTGATATAATCAGTCCCTGTTAACCTTTCTGTCAGCAAATCCAGAATGGTTTATCTGATGCTTTGTAGGTCAGTGTGACAGCTCATTGCATGTTAGTGCAAAGTGATAACAACTCCTGTTTCTTTTTTTTTTTTTGAACAACAGTATCCAACAGTGATACATCCCTGTATCTAAAAGTGTTCAATTTCTCCCTAACTCCTTAGTGTCTCCCTAATTCCTTCCTTTGTGCCCTGTTTATTCATACTCTGGTTTACAATTCACCACAGAGTTTGCAGGATTTGACAACTGACATCTTAGTATCTTCCTTTATTGCCTTATTCCTTGGTTGACAGTTAAACTGAACTTTTTGGATGGGAGAACCTGTATGGTACATACACATTCTGGCATTTCATGGGACAAAATAAGAAGGGACTAAATCAAGGTCCATGATTAGGGGGTGTGAGACACCAATGAACCATTCTTAACGTGAATAAAGTGCCTCGATTACTGGTTGCAAAATAAAGGCTTTTTAAAGCCTGATACCACCATCTTATCTACAAATTCACTGCCAAACCCTCCCTTGCAAATCAAATACCAAATGAGCAGAGATGGTGGAAGGAGAGACACTTTTGAGTAGTTAATCCTCACTTCTATTTGCTGCAAGCATAATAAGAAACCCAAACCACCAAAACCACAACAAACTATTCAGGTACTGGGTCACATTCCAAACACAGACAAGATAAACTTTTTGTAGTATCACTCATGCAAGGACAGGAGTAAAAGGTTATTGGTCCAGGCATTGTAAGTGTCAGACATGCAACTAGATTTTTTTTCTCCTCCTCTTTGAGAGTGGAAAACAACCATAAAAGGTTTACAAGGCAAAAGGAGTAATTGTTTAAACATTCCACTTTGTATGAGCATACTTTATGAGTCTATATGTATCTAGATAAGACATAGGAAAAAGGTCTGCCCTGGCATTTGTTACAGTACTACACCCAAAATGTTTGTAATGGGCAGTCTCAAGTTGAGAATATGGATTGTTACTTCTGCGTGGTGTGGCACACATGTGACTTTCAAAAAAACCAGTACTATTTGATTGGTTTAAGCAATATGATTTTACACTGGTCAAGGGTTGTATTAGGAAGAACAAGGCAAATCAATGGAGTTACACAGCCTTTTCCCATCTTTGCCATCACGATAACTCATCAGCAACACCTCTTTAATTCTTTCCTTTGGAGTCTCTTTGGATAGCAGGGTTTTGAGTAAGTAGAATTAGGAGGAGGTATGAGGAAAAGACAGTCTAATTCCACTTGTAGTCATGCATGTTCTTCTATTTCATGTTTATTCAGAAGTCTGGGCACATTAGGTCTACTAACAATATCCTGATGAATTAATCTTAGTTAGCATCTTACTTTTGGATCCTTGAGAACTAACTAGGCTATAGTCAGCACAAGTCTTGATGACTAACAAGACAAACTGACATTTATACTTAAGTCAAAGGGAAAGACAGACACATCCAGGCCTGGAGCATTAGAATGAATGAGTTACATGCTCATAGGTATGAGACAAGTCACTTAACTTCGGAGAGGAAAAGTGAAAGCACACAACTCTGTTTCTCACGGAAATATGGCCTCCACCACAATCTAGAACTAAAACTGATCCCAGCTTCAGCACTGAGCAAGTATCTGTGAAACACACTGACTAGATTAACCCTGCTATACATCACTTCTCTCCTAAAAGATGGCCACACGTGAGGCATCAGATTGGCATGTTATCCTCACGTATACACTGCACTGAAGACAGAGTCCTTCATTTTTATAAGCTTTTCTATGTCACCTATAGTTTTCACTCAGACTTATTCACATATTAGTGGCTGCACTGTTTGAAGTAAGTTTCATTTTACAAATAATATATTATAAATCATAATTAGATACTCCCTAGGCAGACACACAGAATATGTAATATTTGTTTAAGCATTTCTTACTATTGAAGATTTCTTACTGTGTGGAAGTTTAACTTTATTCCATTCAGGAAATCTGTAACAAGACTGTTGAGGTTACAGAGCATAGGAGGTAGGAGTCTCAAGGTCTGTCAGCCTTCACAGTTTCTATAGCTTCCACTTATTTTGTTTCTACAACAGCCTTACACTATTTAGCTTCTCTGCTTGTTTTAAAGGACTTGCACAGAGGCTTCCCAATGGCCTCCCCTCCCTCTTCATACACAACCCAAGTAAATCTGTCATGGAGAACAATGACAACACCCAAACAAACAACAAAGCCTTCACAATGAAGCAGCAGCTGTCCTTTGACAATACACTTGTGGTATTAAAATACTGCTGTCCAGTAGGACAACCTGAACGTGAGGAGGATAGGTTGCTAGGAAGTATGTGCATTTGCTTACAGGTTCTGCCCAAAAGCAGTGTTCCAAGTGCTTTGTAGGCTTTAAAAGTAGGTCTATAAGGCATAAAACTAGCCCTGACCAAATGACAACCCACAGGACACATATAAACAATTAAGTGAGCAGAAGAGTCTGCAACATAGCTTTCTTCACTGTACCAGCAAGGACATCTCCAAGCAATCATGCTGTGTTAAAGAACAGTTTGCATTTTAGGATTTTGAATCAAGACTAATCTACTCTGAAGACAAAGGCTTCAGGTTTGGCACTCAATAATACAACAGTCCCAGGTACAAACATGTGATAGATCTTATCAAGAGTTTTTTGTGCTGTAGGGAAAACCCTACCTACTGAGGGAGCACTCAATTAAGAGGTTAAAAAGCCTTATTAGTATCTACTTTTTACCTTAAGCACACAAAATAAGCTCTATCCACTCTGTTTCACTAGCTGTTCCAAATAAGCCTAATTTAGTCTACTAGTAGCAGATGGATTGTTTGACAAGTTATCAATCAGTCCTGGGAATAGATATCAGCCCAGATTCCAGCATAGTCCAATGCCACATCTATTAATCTAGACTAATAAGTAGAGTCTCTTCCCTAACCCCACTTATCTCACCAGATTAAGAAGAAAAGAGCTCTGCTTTTCCTACAGGCTCTCCATAATGTGGGCTGAGACCAAGGCAAGTCACTTTTACTGTGGTCTGATGAGCCTGGCAGAAAACAGAGAGGATGCAGAAAAGGCTTCTGGAGGGTATATACCCCCTTGTTTTTTCGGTTTGTCAAGTGACAAAGGGAAACACTAAAAAAAAAAAAAAAGAAAAAAAACAAAAAAAAAAAAAAAAAGAAAAAAAGGGAGTGTGCTCAGAACACTGTGGGTTTGATTTGGTATTTTAGAAACTATATCACTGGAGAGCAACAACCATCATCCCTACCAAACTACAGTCATTCTTATGTCAGTTGGCTTCATTACACAGGATAAATGGTAGTGTGTACATTTTATTAGAGAATAAAATTGCTGTATTTCCCAAACAATCAGTGTATTTTGAAAGCATTATATGGTGCCAAGCAACATCCAAAAGACACAAGCTGATTTTGCCCAGACAGGAGCATCTCACAGTCCAAAGAAGACCATTCTCATCTGGATTTGTTTAAGTACTCACATAGGCATGAAATCAGCAACTACGAGTGCCACTTGATACCAAAACATCTCAGAAACCCTTCCCCATTCACACAGTAAACCAAGCATTTTTTAAAAATTACTATTTTAAAACTGCTAAAGCTAAAGAATGAAAAAATTTAGACCAAGTTCCATTTACTTAAAAACAGGTTATTGCTGATTTGACATTCCTCTCCATCTTTGGCAAGGGGAAATGCCTCCGAGCTGCTTTTATCTTAGACAACCACTACACAAAGCCAAGCAAAGGAAGGAAGGAAGGAAAGTGTGGGCAGCAGGCAAGCATAGTCTTATCCTCAAGCTCCCTTGGGGGAGTACCCCACAGTGTGCTGGAGCTTTCTCCTTCTACCTAGCTAGAAAGAAGTCTGTCAACTAAGAGCACAAGGAAACAGCTTACAAGATGTCCCTTGTGTACCATCTCCAAGCACACACTCTCATGTAAACACTTTGACCATCAGAACATTGTACTTACTAACAAGTAAATGAGTCAAAAGTTAGAGAAGTCTCTGGTACAACTTTTAGACAAAGGTCTAGGATTTCAGAACTAATTATAAAGATAGCACCAGTTTCAATAAATAAAAATTTCTATTTCTTCTAGAATTTCTCTGAGAAACATGTGAGAGCATATTCTGACAAGAGATCTCTCAGTCTGGATTTCCAGTGTTCAAGACACTTAACTCCTACTCTCTTCAAATAAATCAACCTATGGAGACCTTTTTTTCTTCTCCCTGAGGGCAAAGTTAATTTCAGATTTAAAAGCTTTGCTCACATTGTAAGCAAGCTCTTTGTAAGCAAGCACAAACATATGACATAAAAATGCAAGAATTAGATGTGCTGCAAAGCAAGTTGAAGTTTTTGAACACATTTTTGCAAGAGATTTAGCTTTAGAAAGAGCCCTAAGGTATTGTATGGCAATGAGAAAGTGTGTTAGTTCAAAATTATGAAGTTATTAATAGATGCCTGGTTACCCTACTACAGACTCTACCAAGCTGCCACAATCATCTGAGTGGATACTGAGGACCCATTTGGAAAATCTCTAGAACACTGGAAAAAAATATCTTAAAGACAGGGTAGGAAAAATGGGTAAATTTTTCCAGAAGTTAGAAGATTATCTTTAACATCACCTCCAAACTCTGTCTTCTGTCAGTCCTTTAAACTTGAACTGGCACTCATGTTCAATATCTGCTCCACCAGGAGCCTTGCCTCTGTTAAATGCACCCTCAAAACCATTCCACCTAACAGAAAAGTATTACATGAAGATTTTTAAGAATGTCATTTTAACACTACAGCTCACTCCAATACTCTGTTTTAAGAAATAACACGATAAAAGCCTTCTTTCTGACAATCTACAAGAAAAGGAAAACTGAAGAGAATATCTATTGAATATGGCCAGAATCAAAAAGTCATTTCCACTAGGGTTTCCACAGGTCTCACTGACCACTCTGAGAAAGGTTAAGAGTACATAGCATCCAGCATAATCAGACCCGTGAAGCTTTCTCTGTGTTTCTTTTGCAACACCACACTACTGTATGTATTAAAGGGGTTTGGCACACCACAGTCACCACCCACCACACAAACAAATCCACATCAGAATTTCCCCTATCATTAGCCTCCTTCAGTTTACACAAGGAGCAAACAATCTCAAGCACAGCCCACAACAGCATTGCCAGGAGGTTCTGCTGGGAAGGGCCAACAGCCACAGCAGGGTACCCTGTCACAAAGGCAACCACAACAGCTTTCTGCCTCAGACACACTGGTGCCAGGGGCCAGTCACTCCACCACAGAAGAGTCACTCGACTACAATCCAGAACTTCAGATATATTTCTGTTCCACATTACTGTCTCCAGAAAGGGCCTGAAATTGTGTTAATTCCACACTATACAACTACAAAAAGAGTTAGAGGCTAGGTTGAAGCTACTGCTGGGAAATTCAGTTATATGCTTAACCCATTCTTTTTTCCATACCTAAAAGCCAGCTGGAGCAGAGTATATCAGAGATTCCTCAACAGGAATATAGACAACAATAATAGAAAAAAAATTATATAAGTCAGTAATATGCTGAAAAACAGCTTCCAGTCTTGACAAACTGTCTCTCAGCTCTTCTATTTTATTCCATTTTTCCCATCCTGAGCAACGCTGCCATTTAGGCACCTTCAGCAGCTCCTGGGGAAATGAAACAGAGAGGACTCTTCTTGTCGTAGGAATAAAAAAAGGATGCAAAGTCTTTTGATTACCTTGCACCACACTCTCTTGTCATTTGAGATTTCTTCATCAGTCTTTTGCACATGAGATGGAAACATCAATATCCCCTTTCCTTTGCGACTGACCTCAGTATAAGTCAAGGAGGAAGCAGACATGCTGTTCCCAAAATGATGCTGTTCCCAAAACAATCACTCCAGTTCAGACCAACAAAAGAGGAGCCACAGGATGAGGCAAACACCTGTTAGAGCATTCAACAGACCAAGAATTAAAGCAGACTGCTAAGGAGGCTGTGTGTGTCAGTCTAACCAGCCCAGTTTTACTACAGATAAGCAATATTAGGAGCTGTTCACAGAGGAGGGATTTCATCAGGTGATTTGTAATATTCCACTAGGAAGCTGCTTAAAGACGATTTTGTCATGTTACCAATTTGCCCATGCTCCAGGAACACGACACACAGACTTCATAGACAGATCAGATTCTTAAAACACCTTTCAAACCTCAGAATTTATTCTAGAGGGAAAAAAAGATCACGTCAAAATGCTTCCATTATATACACATACAAAAAACACTGTGTCGGGATGAGGTGTTTGTATTAGGACATTTGATCCCAGCTCTTGGAGTCTTCCAGGTATGCAAGGCTGTAGAATTCAAATCAAGATATTCTGTCTCCTTGGGTGAAGGTATAATTCAGGTAGTGTTTTAATACATAATATATAATAAGCAAGCTCCGTGTGCCACATCTATGCAGGAAAATATGGAAGCTTACATCTAAAACAGCTTCTCAGAAGTTATAATATTCAGAAGAAACCAGAAGAGACATGTTATTGTAGAAACAAACATGCTGATTACAGGCTGCTCCAACCTGCAGCCCCTTGCATTTTCCACCACACCCTCTTGAACTAGAATTACAAATGGCAAAAGCAAAGTTAGACAGACAAAAATTATTGTTGACAGCCCTTTTAGACCACTACTGAGTGTGGCTTTTTTGATTTTTCTATTCCAGGAAGGGTTCCTTTCTCGAGATACTGTTTTCAAACTCACATCTACAATTACTTTCCCTAAGGACTTTCAGATCTTGTTCTGTTGGACTATTCCAAGATTACAGTCAGTACATTTTACCTACAGTAAAAAAAACACCTATTCTGTTGCAGGAATGTCAGTTTTCTGGCTTTTCAAAACTATGTGGTGAAAATATTTCCTCATTAAGGAATCTCTTCACCTCACATTATGATAATGAGAAAAAAAAAATGGAATACTGTCTGTAATGATTTTACCTTCAATGAAACAAATACCTTAAGATGAAAAGCCTTTCAAACCAGAAGCTACTGGTTTGCCCTTTATTGCTCTTAGACTGAGAGGAACAAGTAGAATAACTCAACAACGTGCTGACCACGTGTTGACCAAACAACTTCAAGACTGCACAAGCATCCACAGCAAAATGGACACTGCTCTTTGGGCAAGTGGCAAGTTGCTGTGTCTTTTGCAGGGTAAGGGATGCCCATACGGAGGGCATATGTCAAAAAAACACCATGTTTCTCAGCATCAGAGATGCATCATGGTTTTAATCATTTCAAAACATTTAAATAGGAAAACACACATCTTCAGGAGGAATAACATAAGGAGAAAGAATCCCAGAGAAGCTTAATGAAACAATGAGAGAAAATCCTGCCTTAGCAGAGACCTGTAAATATCTATTTGTGCTATAGTACTTTGATCTTTCACCATTTAAGGCTCTGTTTTTCACTATTTGGCCGCTTGTCCTTTTGTGTACCTTGTAATGGATAACCTTTTCTTCCACTGTGAAGAAAGTTTACTATACTCCTCATTCTTGAGCAGGCAGCTACCTACATCAGCTGAAACAACTGTTTGATTGCTATTTATACCTGTGTAGATGGCTTTCTCAATGTCATCTGGGCAATGCTGCTTTCTATGCATGCATTCCTATTCATGGCAGTTATCCTAGTAGTACACCTGTGAAAATCTCCCAGAGCACAAAACACTTCAGAATATCACCTTTCGTCATTTGTGACACCAAAAAGAAAACAGGGAAGAATTTTCTGCTTTAGCCACTGATAGCAACAATTTCTTGGCAACAGAACATAGCATTGGTACCTCCTCCAGACTGCAGCTCCAATCTCCATATATTTGAGGTATAGCTCATTCAGACACGTTACTGACTGCATCCACACTGGCCTCTGTCCATGTGGGGCAGTAGTGCTTCTTTTGAATCAAATCCCCACGCACATTAGCCCAGTTCACAGAGGTTTTGATCCTTGCAAAGGAAATCCTTTCTGAGGAAACCAAGCCAGACGTACTAGCTGTGCTTGGCCCCTTAAGGAATTATAAGGGTCCAAATCAAGAAGTAGTCTTTTGCCTAGTAACGAATTGTTAGTGTAGTGTGAAAGCCTCTAGCCTTTCATCCAGAGACTATGCTAAGTCTAGGCCACAGTTTCCAAACCACATATATGGAACATGGGGCCTTCTGCAACAACTGTTTATCTACTCCTATGCTCTGATAAACTCAGTATATGAACTGTGTAGATCTTCTCAGGACAACCCAGGGGACTCGATCCCTTACCTGACTCTCTCTTCTTCGGCTCTTTTAAGCTCTGCATCCCGTTGCAGAACCTTCATTATTGCCTCTTGTTCCTCCTCTGTTAGGAAGCTTAGGTCAATCATCTTGTTGCGTGTGTAGGGGCTGTTAAAGTGTCCAGGAAAATCTTAAATCCTGATGAAGGGGATAGTCTTACAGTCTGCTTTAAAGGTATAGAAAAGAGGTCTTTTTCAGCCAGCACTGAGAAAACTGGACCAGGTGACAGCCAGCAGTTTAAAGAGTCCCAAATGTTGCTCTCTTGAAGTAGAATATGTGCATGCTTCCCTAGATGGCAGACATTTGGGGAAGTGTTGCATTCCTGCTTGCCATCCTGCTTGCCTGATGTCTTCTCAGCTGGTCCTCTCAGTAACAGTTCATTGACCCAGTATATCCAGCATTCAGGAGCAAACAAAATATCCCCTAAAATAGAGACAAGGAAGAACAAGCTGTAATATCAGGGATCAGGGAAGTAGATTACGTATGCATTTTTAATTAAAAGAAACAAGTTTTTCAATGTGATTAAACTACTTTGTGAAGTTCAAATGGTCACTTCAAGTCAAACCTGTTTTACAGGCCTCTCAAACAAGATGGCCATAAAAATATGTTTCTTTCCAATATGAGAACTCACACCCTGAAACACAGATTCAAGTGTCATTCAAATGACATTATAAAATAGGTGCATTTTAAGCTTTGCATTTTAAGTCAGCAGAATAATTTGGAGGAAAGAGAAGGGGAAAATATATTAAAAAAGAAATCAAGAACACTTACCACATTTGGTTTTTTATAAAAAAAGTCATGTGTAGTCACAAGTGTTGATGTTATATTTGAGGGCATAAAAGAAATCTGTGTCTATGGCTATAATATATAGAAAGACAAGAGCCAGGTAAATTAGCTGCTACTCACAACCACATTTCAAAGGAAAGCAGCAGAAAGAGTTAGGCTGCTGTTCACTTTCTGCTAGTGTAGACTTGGATCATATCTGAGCTTACTTGGCAAGGACTAGAACGTGGGTTTTATTTATTTAAAGATTACCTTGAACTCCATGAATAAAAGACTTAAGGGGGGGAAAAAAAAGGCCCATCTGCTTGGGTTAAAACTAATGGGCTTACTGTGCTGATTTACTTATCATTAATACATTTCTAGGAAACCATTTTTGGCAAGACACCAACCAAATAGAACTAAAGAACCATCTCATAGGACAACCCATTGAACTTTTGGACCCTACTCCACTCCTACAAAACTGTGTGCCTTGCCCTCCCCACCTGTCTTCCCACTGCAAGACTTCAAAGACTCTGGCCTCCTGGAAGATAAAAGAAAAAGCAGCAGTCATCACAAGCCCTGGAGGAAAACCCCTGAGGAAGCCATCTGAACCCTGTCAAATGTAGCATATTGTCTCAGTGAGATGAGAAGAGGCTGGGGATGTGTTAGAGGAATTTGTATGCTCCACTTCCAGGCTTTGGGAGCACATTCTGAAGTTCTGCAATGTCTCTGTCTGCAGGATTTTGTCTTCCATTTGTAACAAAAATGTGTAATCACTCATAAAATCTTCTCACGTGCAACTCGGAATTAAAACCAACCTGTTTAAGAGATTATTTCCTCAAAATCCTCTTCTCAAATGGAAATTCTACAACAGACTTCTGAATTGGTCAGGTACCAGGTTTCCAAAGTCATGTTTCTTACAATAAACCTTGTAAACTTTCAAAAAGCTAATAGATCGAGTCAGAATTGCTATGTTTTTCTGACTATTTACCTTGAGGTCAAGAAGAAGGGAAACATTTGAGTCATTTCCCTTTTCATTGTACCAGCCCCTGATTTGGGGAGGAAAGTCAGGGTAGCCACGGTCACTCCAGGCTGCAATACAACTTAATTTACAAGATATAAATGTAACTTTTACTCACAAAATATAGTTTATAATTATGTAAGGAATATGAACTCATGTAGACCTATCATTGTCCTACAGAACATTTAGAATAAATGCAAAATAATCTCTATGTAACCATCTTGAGCATGTAGAAATAGAAGTCATGCAGTATTGTAGCCTCACTGCTTCATCTAAACCAAATGGCAGCTATAAGCAATAACTGAAAACTTTTGTTTGTCTCTGGTTTGTAGGCCATGGTTCCAGTTGTCTGAAAATGCAGAGGATTATTCACCTACAAGGCAATCCCAACTGTCAAAGGCAAAAATCTCCTCTTCAAAAAAAAACTCAAGAGAAATTAAGGAGGAAGTGGGCAAGGGTCCTACAGGGGAAAATCAGTTACATCTAGAGTAGTCTCGTAGAGCTTCAAGGTAACAGGTCCATGGACATAATGAAGCCAGAGAAAAATAAATAGCTTTAATTTCATGTAAGCCTCAAAAGCATTCCTAGTGACAAATCTGGGGACAGACAAAGAGAAGCAGATGTAGTTGTTGGATAGGTCTTTATTAGATACCATAACGCTCTAGGTTTGTGTGTGTGTGTCTGCCCAAGGCCTTTGCAATCTGACACTGTCATCTAGAAGACAGAATACCAATATCCTATTGATCTAATGAGCACTAAAATCATGTAACAAGTCATGGTGCTTTCTTCTTTGGCCACAGAGTTCATCCATGAAATGAAAACAAGATATTGGCTCTACTCAAAGGGAAACTTCATCTCTGAAGGTAACAACACTTCTTACAGAAGTGGAAGGCAGCTGCAGCCACGTTAATGGCTATCCCTCCAACAATCCCAACACCTAGCAACTTTATAGTTATGTTTGGTTCTCATATTTATCTTCTCCATCATTCTCATTTTGATTGTATTCAATGAGGTTGATCAGTATCTCAAACAACCTGCCACTTGTGATTTTGCCCTTAGAAAATTACAGTTTTATAGTTAAGCAGAAGTAAAAAGTCCTTACTATAGAGCTACCAACAAACATAACATCCTAAATCTGTTGAGGATCTCCAAAAGTACACCTACAGCTTACGAATAGGTATGGACAGCTGTTTTGGCTGTGACATGGAAACTTTTCACACCACCTGATACACCATACAGCTGCCCAAGCCCTGGATACTGACTTGATGGCATGTGCACTACTGGCAACAGGCACAGAAGCTTGTACGGCAACCACAAAACCTACACAGCTCTTAAATGGAATTACTAAGGATTTTTTTCATGCAAATCTGGCAAGTTTCTTGCCTCAGGTCAGTCAAGTCTTCAGAAAGCTGTTGTGGGAATATCACCTTACCATGTCTTTGTCTTTAAAGAAGGCTGAGGGAAGAAGCATTATTAGATTCATTAGATTAATTTAAAAATGTAAAAGAAAGAGTTGGACAGCAGTTACAAAATAAGCTGCAGGCTTTGTTGATGTCTCTCAGTATACAAATTAATAAAGCTAGTGTAAGTAGAACTTCAGATCTCCCCAAATGAGCAACAGTCTGCAAAGACTGACTATCCACACAGGCTGTGGGAACTCACAGCAAGCTGCATTGCTGCTACACTTCTAAGTACCATCACTGGGTAGAGTAGTTTCTGCAGCTCAGGTCTCATTCTGACTTTTTCTTTCAATTCAGGTGTGAGACACATCACCTATCCTGGCAGGCTCTTTAACCATTTTTTTTCCCATGGAAAATATCATACAATATGTTTCCACAGTTCAAAGCTGTGTTTTCATAAGATGAACATACTATGTGTGGCTTAACTGGAACACATTTTCCTTCTAGCTCTTCAGAGAGCTCTCTACATGGATTCTGTTCTACTGATCCACTTGCACACATCTTGTATCCAGATTTACATGGTATTATATTAGCTGTTTTTGCTCTCATCCTAGATTGTGATTAAAAGCTTCCCCAGTCTTCAGTAATGCAGTTGAGATCCTTTAAGTTCCTTTGCAAAGCTAAACAATATAATGCTTCAGTTAAGGCATGTCTGAGTACCTGAAAAACTGGCCCCTGATCTCACTAGATAAGCAGTTGAGAAAACCAGCAATAATCAGTTGAGCTGTTTGGGTTTTTTCTCTCTTTAATGTGTATCACTCATATAGCGCCAATCATATCACAGTTAACTATGATAACAACTGTTTAGTCATTGAAACTACAGCAATCACAAACTGAAACCAGAAGAGTTTTTAGTCTCTACATAAATAAGAAAACCTCTTTATATCCATGTTGCACTCTGACAACCTCATGAGACCAACTGGTACAAGTTACTGCAAGGCTGGCTTTCTGAAAAAAAAACTGTAAGCACAGGTTCCAAGTACAAACTGCTGGCTTAGAGTATACCCCCCATTTTAAGACCTAAGGCTAATCAAAACATTTAAATATAATAACAAAAGCCTTCCTCTACTTCAAGTCACCCACTACCAGCACTTCAATGTTTTTCTTGTCAATTCTTTTTATCTTATAAGCCCCTATACATGCCGTTGCAAGTCCAATAGGAAGTTTTCCTTTTCTATGAAAGTTTTCAGACTTAAGTTTCAAATAAGACTGAAAGATCCATATCAGACTGATGCAATCACTTGAATGATAGAAACACCACATTGATGGATTTCTGCAGAAAGGTTGTCATATGCTGTAGAGTAACATTTGTTGGGTCTTCAGATGTTTAGCTTTTAATTTTTCTTAAACCTTAAATTCAAGTGAAGCCACATAAAAAAATCTTCTCTTCCACAAAAAAAAAAAATCTATTCCCTGTAATAAACAGGAATATAAAACTATGTTTTGTGTAACTCATGCATGAAAGCTTCTGTGTTTTGGCAATAAAAGAACCAGAAAAAAGATACAAAATGTCATTTCCCACACACACTCAAGCCACTCACAACTTCCAAATGCTTTAGGCCAGGCATTCATCCAAACATTTTGTCTTAAACATTTCTCAAAACCTTTCAGGCGGTTATACACCTCAATTCATATAAGTGAGGCTTTACATTTCTCTAGAACACAAGTCATAACAGAAAGAATCTTGTCTACAAACTTGTTTAACCCACAGAGAGCTGTTTGCCACCCCACTCACCCCTCCTCTCCTGCTTTCTCCCAAGTAGAAACAGAGAATGTTGATTCAAAAGCTGCATTCCAAACATAATGAGATATCACATTAAGAGGTACCACAACCAAAGTTCAGATTTTAAAGTTTTTATGCAGTGCATACCTATGGGATATAATGAAGGAGAGGCAAGGAAGAGGTTGGAGTAGCTTGTCATGGTTGACATTAAGTTCATCAACAGGATCAGAAAGCAAACAGCAAAACCTCAGTCAGCTGTTCCATCCAAATAAACAAGATTTCCTTTTGCATGAAGAAACCTCATCATGTCCTAAATTTACATTGCAAAACTAACTTTCAAGTGTTCCTTGTACAGTAGGTTTAAGCTGCTGGAGCTTGCCTCTAGAGAAGATCTTGCAGCCAATGCCTTCTAACGAGAGGAAGGTGGTGACAGACGATCTTACACTTACAGCTGCTTTTGCCCCTATTTGTACCAGTTCCTTCAGATGAACGATTACCCTGCAGGCCTGGCTGATAAGCAACTCTCATCTGTACAATCTTCATTCTATAAAGCATTCAGTTAGAAAAAAAAGTCTATTGGCTCTTAAAAATGAGAAGGTTTGGGTTTAAACATTTGAAAGCTATACATTTTCCTAAATTTATTTCTCCAGTGTTACAACAGATCAGTTGTAACAGCTAGAATGAGCTGAAAGTCCAGACATGGCAACAAGAAGCTGAGGAAGGCAAACAAATGGAATTGTGTAATATAATAATTTCCATCTGCAGAGAAACTCATTCTCGAGAAGAAACCAAGTTTTGCCTACACCCATGCTCAGGAAATAACAAGTCTTTGTTTTGAAGCAAGAAAGTCAAAAAAACACTAAGAGCAGTAAGGGCTTTGCAGAATTGGCCCCTACCACCCTTAGATGTCATATTAGGCAGTAACAGTATCTCTGAGTTTTACAAGCAACAGCTTTGCAACAACCACCAAAGAAATCATCACACTTTCCTGAACAAATTTGATTCACCTCTAGCATTTAAGCAGTACAGTCACAGGTAATTCAGCACCATCCTAGCCTTAGAGAATGTAAATTTTCTGTAAACACGAGGCAAATCCAATGAGGGGAGAACACCTTATTAAGCCAAAAGCCAGCATTGGCACAAGCACAAATAGTTTAAGATGGTCATGAACATATTTGTGCAGAAGGTTGGAGGATTACAGATTTCAGGTTGAGTATTGGAGATTTAAAAAAGCTATTAACTTTCAAGAGGGAATTAAGACACCATTTGAGAGAGATTTAAACACGGCTGTCTGCAATGGCAAGGACCTGGACTTAAAACAAACATGAGGACATCTGCTGTCATTGTAATGCTTGAAGAAACAGAAGACATCATCCAATAAGATATGCATATCTGTAGCCAATGCAGCTGCTTCTTCAAGAGGTATTATCAGAGCATTTTCAAAATGATAACAGCTAAATATACAGAGCATATCATATTTCCAACAGTGTCAGAGATTAATTTTGAGGACAGTATTTGCCAACATGTATGTTTAGCCAGAGAGAAGTAGAAAAATTCTTATCTAGCTAGTTGTGGAGTGTTAGTGGAACAGTGACTTTTGCAGATATTTATGTTAAGGCAACGCTGAAGTTGCCCTCACAAACACAGCAATGCTTTGTTTTATTTCAGTAATAAACTTATGTGTTCTCCTGTACAATATTCCTTACAATACACTTATCTGTACTTATCTGTTATTCTAGGACTAGGTAAACTGCTATAAACAGGCACAGTGAAGGCAAAAAAAAAAAAAAAAAAAAGAGATAACAACGAGCCTTGCTCACACCTTAACTTTCCTCAACAGTAACAAAATAATCCCTGTTGTTTTAAATCACAAAATAGTTGCAATCTTAAAGTATTCTGACAGCCTTATATAATGACCTTCAGCCAGTTGGAAGAGGAAGAAATGCAGCTAGAGTTATGGAGGCATTTGAGGAAAAGAAAAATCTGCTTTTCTCCAGAAGGACCTGCTTTGCTGATTCACGTGGCTCTGTCTGTGAGTTCAGCTTACTTTCACTCGGTGAGAAGTCAAGATCTTCATCACTTTGAAGACTATACAGGCAATTGTTCTGTTTCACACAAAATTTACTCTGAACAAGAAAGTAAAATGTTAATAGCAGGAAGAGGATGAAAGTTAACAACTAAAAATTGGAAAAGAATCATTTTCTTCAGCTGGAGCCTAACCTCTCTAGTCACATATGGCAGCTTGCTGCTTCTTTCACAGGGCTTGGATATTGGCAGCCATGACTTAGAATGTCAATCTCTATACCTATTATGGTATGCAACCATTAGAACAGTAGCTTCAAGAGGATGTTTTGTCTGAAATAAGATGTTCATGAAGGGAAGCCTCAGAGAAATACACTTAATTTCTTCTTTTCTCCAATGACCAATGTCTGTCAGACTAACTAGAGATGACATGTCATTTATTTCACTTCGCTCTAACTTTAAAATTACTTAAAAAAATAAGAATTTTGAAGCAGTTTCAAGTACAGGGATTTCAGAAAGTTAACATCATTAACATCAGCATATCTCATTATGAATTGCAAGGGTTTTATAATTGTATTCCTTTGCACATTATACCATTGGCATTTTGTTGTGGTTTGATTCCAGTAGGCACATTGTTTGAATTAGTAATAGTTCATCTGCAAGAACCTCATTCCTCTAGCTGCTAATTGTTTTCATCGAAAATCACAACACAAGGAGTATTTTCTCAGAATAAGGCACTTGAAATATAATAATGACAGTGGCTTAATCCTCTAGATCTAAGGTGTGAGCACTGTGTATTGTGTAATAATTCTTCTCATCTCCCTTCACAAAGGGACTAGAGCCTCTCCAAAAGCAGAAGTGTGGGGAGCTCATAAGACTCAAGCGCCCATTGTCACTTTTTCATTTTTCGTGTCAGCACTGGCATTAGACTCACAGAGAACCTAGCTTAAGAGTGTTTTTATGTCATGTTTCAAAACAGATTTAAATAAAAAACTAAACCATTTAAGAGCTTGGAAGCAAACTGATTACTTGGTGAGAAGTTCTCTCCTGATCGTACATATTATTATCCAACACGTTTCTGCATTTGACAGCCAGCTCTTTTGGAATGTCTTCCCAACATAATTATGATACTGATTCAAATCCCACCAAGGAAGCTCTACAAGAAGCAGTCAAAAGATTGCTCCCCGCCCCCCCCCCCAAAAAACCCTCATGAAACTAATCATTCAAATAATTGATTAATTCTATAAAAAGGTTTTAACGTGCCAATGACTTCCTTTCATTTTAAAAGGAAAGAAGCACTCACACTTTTCTTCTGGAGACTTACCATCTTAAAAGTATAGATTCATTATGGTAGATAACTTCAAGAATGGGCCAACATTTTACTGCAGAGTAGGAAACACACCTGCTCTTCCTCTCATCTACAGTATTCCCCAGGGAACATCTTGCATATAACCAGGAGCTGACAAATCCTTTTCATTTTCTTTCCTTACCCTCTTCTTTGAAAAGATATATGTATTCGAGTTTGAGGTTTGGTGTTCCCTGCACTAGGTCAATGAGTTTTTCTTCCCTTGATGCAAGTCAGAGAAAAATACCCATTATGTACTAGGAAGTCCTTAAAAAGGAGGGGCAAAGCAACTCAAATAATATTTTAAAAGGCTAAAGTGGCAAAATTCCCCTAGGCAGACTGTGCTTTGAGTATCCTTCTCCCTCATTCAGGTTAGGCTTTCTTTCACTTAAATGCTTGTACATACAAGAAATCCGAAAGGAATTTTCCTCCTCAAAAATATTGGAACAAGGAGTCGTTGCCTGGTTTCCAATTCTGTGAGCAGTTATAGCCCTCAGTAAATCACATAGCTAGTGTTTTCACCTGACTTGGTTTTTCTCCTAGGCAGGTGTTCACAGTGTCTTCACTGTAGGACATTTTCTACATTAATTACCTTGGAATGGATGGTTAAAGAGTAGTGCTGAGATTGATAAAAACATCTGTTGTTATACATATTGTTCTTGGGTTTAGCAAATTTTAACCTTAAGCAAATCGAAGTTACAATGTTCCTAGAGTAGATGTGTTGACAAGTTAAGCCACTTAAAAGAAACTATTCTACCTCTACCCTCCTTCCTTGTCATCCTGCTATTTAGTACGTGGGTACTTTATAGCTAGGATTCTGTTCTGGAAATTGTGCCACTCAAGAATGGAAGCGTGCAAAAGATTGTGACTAATTAACAAGTGTTTCCTATCAGTGGCTACTGGGAAGTGACACACTTCCTGCATCTTGGTTAGATAATCTTTTCTATATAAAAGCAAAGAACTGAGCTGCAGTTTGCACAGTCAGTGCAGTCCAGACTCTCTGCTAATGCAGGTTTTCTAGCAAGATGATCTTGACAAGGGGTAATGGGATGAAGCTGAAACACAAAAAGTTCCATTTAAATATAAGAAAAACTATTTTACTGTGAGGGTGAGGAAACCCTGGCACAGGCTGCCCACAGGGGTTGTGGAGCCTCTTTCCTTGGAGGTCTTCAAGACCCACCTGGACATGTTCCTATGCAATCTGATCTAAGTTGACGTGCTTCTGCAGAGGGGTTGGACTAGATAATCTCTAAAGGTCCTTTCCAACCCCTACCATTCAATGATTCTATGATTATTAAAGGACTAGCAGCACTGATGCAAAGTGTTACAAATAGCAAACATGGATTTGCATTCAAATACTTGGAGTAATGCTTGCTCTGAGCTGACTGTAAGATATTTTGTAGAGCAGTTTCAGTCTTGGACATCAATTGGAAGACTCATAAAGATATAGTTTCTCAAGAAACTTTGAAAATGTTTATTTTAAAGCCTGCCCAGATGACTTCTCTGACTATTTTTGTCTCATGGTTATGGGAATCCATTAGCATTTGTTTCATCCCTGTGATGAGGAGTCCCCACTTGCATTCCTCACTTGAGTCAAGGTGATGAGCTAGTTGAGCAAGGACAGCCACCATTACTGACAGACTGATTTTCCTCCACTATGTTTTTTAAATGAAGAGCTTGTGAGTTTATAGGTTGCCTTTTTTATGCATCACTTTAATCTGCTCTGAAGCACTGTCACAATCAGATGATCAGGTCACTGGTGGTAGCACATCCTTTCCAAGAGGGTGCTCAACATAGTTTTGTGGTATAGATTGAGCATAAAACTGCCAGACCAAGAAGACAACATTTTACATCTCTGTCTCTCCTGAGGGAGGCCAATGATCTCAGTTTCAACAGAGCAGCTTTGTCTGTACCTAACACAAAACTGAGATCATGCGGAATACTACAAAAGGCACTCCATTCTTGGACACAATTAAGTAAATAAGTAGTTGTGGGAAACAAAATCATCCTTTATTTACCTAAACCACTTTAATCTGTCACTGCCACCCCCCACTTTCCAGCTATTAACCTTGCTAACGTAACTGCAGCTCTGTTTAACCTATTACTAATGTGCACAAAGAGCCAGTGAACAAAACAAGCCCTTTGGCTGTCCTTTCTTGTGAGATGACTAACCACTGACCCTAGGCACTCATTCATGCAAGTTTTGGAGGTTAAAATTACCCACCTAATAATTGATGTAATCTGAAGGCTACTGAGAAAGTTTGTATCAGTTCATCCAGTAAGTGTTACAACAATTGAGGCACACGCCTACCTGTAAACAAGACCTTACATAGAATCCGATTACCATCAGAAATCAAGTGCCAGAGGAAAAGTATATTCTTTAAGAGTCCTGCAGCCATAGAAACAAGAAGTAAGCAAAAGAGGGAGGTGGGAGGAAAAGCACTTTGGTGAAGTTTCCAGATAAGTAAAAATCAAAATGGTTAAAAACAAGGTAGGCCACATTCTGCAGATAGACTAGTGAGAATCAGGTCTCAACTCAGTCACCAAAATTAACCTTTGCAAATGAAGATTTTATTTCAAGGTTATTGTTGGTTGTTTTGTTTTTAAACAGATATAATTTTAAAACTTGCTATAGCTCCCTATTAAGAGAAAAAAACAAACAAAAGTCACTCATCTTGCCATGCATAACAATGTTTTAATTGATAGCCCCACAATACGAATACTCCAGCTGCTAGCAGCTTCATTCTCACTAAATTGAAACCACTATGCAGCAATGTCAGTCCTCCTTAATAGTGACATTAAATTGCAAGAATAACAGGAAGTCTATGAGCCATGAAAACTTCACTCACAAGACTGTTTGCCTGGCTGGGCTTGGCTGTATCATGCAAAACCCAGTTTTTTCCCTGAGTAGTACCAGTTTCATTGAATAATTAATGGTCAGATCCAACCAGAACAGTCAGGCATTGAAAAGCAAGGGGTCTAAAAGCAGGTGGTAAGAAGTAAAACCCAGTTGCTCCACATGCGAGGTGAGGAGCATGGAACAGTTTCTGTAGCAGCCTATGGTTGCACTGTCTGAGGTGTGATGTCAAATCACACTGCACAAAGGGAATTTGCCTTATAAATGCTGCTGAACAGCACAGGGATAGGAAAGAGGAAGCAGAAGACTGAAATTGTTTCTCAGACACAGGTAGCAAAATCTGGAGTTCAGAGTTTGTGAGGCTGGGAGTTGGAACATAACGCCTATCCCTGAACAGGTATTTAGTTTTGCAGGAGTGGCTCGTTCTTTAAGAGTATAGTTGTGCAAGGTGTTAGCTTTGTCTTGCCTGATGGCTGTAGCACATACTCAGGAAGCAGCCAAAACCAGAGCCCCCAAAACCACTTAACGTAAGGGGATTCAAACTCACCTCCCCTAGCTCACTAAAATACAAGACAGTCTGAAGGCTTCACTTAGTTCACTTTTAACCCTTTACAGGGCTGCACTACCAAGGATTAAACCACTCATCGTACAGAATGAGTATTAGCTTGAAGTGATGTTGCAACCTTGCGAGCAGAAACAGGAACCTGTCTGCTTTCCCTCAGTCAGGCTATCCCAGCACAAATCAAGCTCTCTCTCCTGACTTCCTCATCCAGCCAGCTCTGTATTCCTGGCTACACAGCACTCCAGCTCAAGTAGAGCAGACAAAACAAGAGAGTAACCTAATTTTCAATCCAGGTGTCAATCTCCAGACAAGTACTAAAATCACCGTGAAACAAGACAGTACTAATGACATTTCTACTAACATAAATTATCCCAAGCTTAAGGAAAAAAAGCGAAAGCCCCTAAAACAACAACAACAACAATGCCTTATCCTCATAACAGAAGGTGAAGGGCTCACTACCTCTGGTTGTTTGATAGATGTGTCCACAGCACTTAATCACAGATTTGTTGAGGTTGGAAAAAACCTTTAAGTTCATCAGGTCCAATCATTAACCCAGCACTGCCACAACCACCACTAAACCATATCCCTAAGTACTGTATCTACACATCTTTTAAATACCTCCCATAACTTTTGCACTTTAGGCACCATAAGCAACTACATCTGATTTTTTGGCCTCATCCTTAATTTTTCATTACTAATGTTCTATTTTCAGTGCTATTTTTGAACCCCATAAGCCATTTAAATTCAGTACAGAATAAAAGCATGGGGATGGATTTTAACATCTAAAATGCTGATGGCTTAAAACCATTTCCAGCCCAGCAGTGCTAGAATACACTTATCTGCTCCTAGAGCTCTAGTTATATGGATGAGATAACATAGTCTAACTGTAGTCCATTCAAGCCAACATAGAAGTAAATCACCGTCAATTTGTCAGTCAGACACTGGGAAAGCAATGTCATATGATCTTAAATGATATTGTTGAAACTTTTTGTAGAACAAAAACACATAGCAATGAGTCTAGGTTATTGTTCTGCTAGTTACTCTGCAAATAAACACCTTTTTTGTTCCTAACTTACTTTTATTGGTATACATACATATTTAGAGACAGAAATGCAGAATGTTCTTGACTGGGAGAGAGAGAGGAAAGAAAGAATGACTTTTAGAAGATTTTTACTATAGAAGAAAAGGAGGATAGCAAGATGAAGGGGAAAAAAATGTCAAGTTTTTCATTAATTTGGTGTACATGCACAGGATATTGTGCAGGGTTCAGGTCAAGCACAATCTGTCATTATCATTCAGATAAAGAGCT
Source organism: Urocolius indicus (assembly GCA_013401255.1). Lineage (NCBI taxonomy): Eukaryota > Metazoa > Chordata > Aves > Coliiformes > Coliidae > Urocolius > Urocolius indicus. The sequence continues at coordinate 231,475 of WBNH01011748.1, read as the reverse complement.
AAAAAATAAGAAGAGAGAAGAAATATTCTTGTCCTCTCCTCAGAAATATGTTATACTGTATATCTCCTGTTGTCACTCTCAATACAATAAACAGAGTCAAGTTACATATAGCACAGAAATCTTAAACCATGAAGTAACAATCTAGTATGGCCAGTTACTGTACCCAAGTGAATTGGAATGACTCCCTACCACAAGAATGACGCATGAATAAGCCTGTTAACAAAGCTGTCACTTTATGCCCAAATAAGCTAAAGAACTGGAGGCTGGTAATACGGCAAATAAAACCTCACTGACTTGACATACCATAAAATGTAAATGTTCTGGCACTGAGAGACCAAACTAAGGAGCCTCCTTAAATTGACTTCTGATCAACCTAAAGAAACTGACTTTAAATGCAACAGGTGATGGACTTTGAGCACCAGAAGGTTACCTGCTGCTTTCAGCAATTACCTGTTAGCCACCCATGCTGGATGAAGAAAGCCTTCCCTGCAGAGGAAAAACAATGCCATTGAATAAAGACTGACTTTCAAAGGACAGAACCATCACTGGAAAGAAAAATAAACATTTTTCTTATTCGGTTTTTGATTGAAATCTCTTCTATTCCTTTATGTCATGAGCACAGGAAAAAAACATGGGGCAGAAAACAAGTAATTCCTTTGATTTCATCCCGCTGTTTAACTTCTTGGTTAAGCCTTTTTTTTTTTTTTTCCTAGAGCAACAGTTAAAATCTCACCTTCTGTGCAGGCATCAAAAGTTTGCTCCAAGAACTAACTTGGAACAGTACTTCCATGTGGTAATCTGGCAAGTGTCTCCAGCAGACTAAGAGGAGTTTACTCCAGCGAATATATCAGTCTATGGCCTGTTCCCAGTGCTTCAGAGAAAAGACAAATTCACCTTTCTGTCATTCATTTAGGGGGGAACTAGAATGTTTGCTCTGAGCTTTGTCAGCATAGACAAACAGGAATATGATGCCTTATTTCACTAAATTTTAATTGCTTGACCACATAAACAGGTAATACATTACTCTGGGCTGCAAGAGAAACCAAAAGGAAAATTCTTTAATGTGAGAAAGGTCTATTGACAACATTAGAAAATTCAAGAACATGCCTTGCAGCCAAAGCAGAGGCCTGCTGCACCCATAAGACAGAAAGCAGACGAAGGTAGATGCTTATTATTTCCTTGCCTTAAACCCAGACACAAGCACACTAGAATAGGGTAATTGGTAACAGTGCGTTGGCATTTTCTAACACTGTAACATTATTAGTAGTATTTTATAACATAGTTACACATAAGTAATAATAATACCTAAGTGCAAGGAGACTTGTGTCATACTTGCCCAAACAGTGCACAGGAAAACACAGGCAAGTAGTAAAATCTGTGAGATAAAAGGAAAAGATGCAGACAAGGCAGGAAAGATATCAGGTAAGACCAAAAAAAAATATCTGCAGAATAGAGAGGAGATATATCTGATGGAACCAGACTAATCCTGAAAAGTAAATAATAAAGATGCCTGTCAAAACTAGGGTAAAGTTTTATTCCCCAAAATAATATGAACTATGTCAAAGGAGGATGAGATCGCTCCCTTTTCTTCCAGGGAGGCAGCGAGATGTATAAAACACTAACAAGGATGGTAATTTATGAAAATCACTAAGTTGCTCACTTTTATTCCAGCTTCTCTTGCTAAAGAGTTCTGAAGTGCTTTATTTTGACTTCAGCAACTGAGACTATCAAAAACTGTAGACACTAACGCTCAATATATGGCACCAGCTCCGTGGCATTTTTTACTCCTAGGTTTCCTGACATTAACAGATGGGATTAAGAACTGTTTGGGAAATGTAGTGAGAATGATTGGAAAGTTGTATCATTATATCAGTTTAGTTACATCGTTTGATTAATCAGTCTTTTAAATATTCCATCACAGAGAACTCCAATTCTCTGACACGTGTCAAGATGCAAATATTTTGCGTGTCATTTTGCTTGCTCCTTTTATCAAAGAAAATCAAGTTTATTTTCAGAGCATCCCATCACACATGTTTTAAGTCCTCACCTACCTTTCTCAGAAAGTTCAAAAATACTTGGCACTTGATAATCTGTCCCCTGATTTAAGTGACCTTTATCCTGCAATGGCAATCATATAAAAGAGATCCTTCTGCTCACATAAGAAAGACACAACAGAGTGCATTAGACTTCAAGGCCAGGTCCAATTCCACAAGCCATTCCAGAGACAGCACGAAGATGCATTTAATTTAGTGTTTGGAAGTGGAAGTCTGTACTATTTACACAAAGGTCATCACCATCTCTCAACTGAGATCCAAGAACCCTCTTTAAATGAAGGGAATCCTTTTATCAAAGCAGGCTCTACAGAAGCCAGGTGCTGGTAAGTTTTGGCTAAGTGACTCGGTGCTCACTACCAGAGATGAGCTCCCTTGGTCACAACAGCGATGTCCCGGCACAGCAGGGAGGCTGCAAGTTTTCGCAGCGGCTCCTCACATGGAGGAAAGTCGCTGACAAGCGGCTCATTCTCCCGGACTCAGTAAACAGGGGCCGGGAGAAGGGGAGACACCTGCGAGCCCTCTCGCATCCTCAGGCGAGCCGGCCCTGCAATCTGATCGCAGCGAAACGCTCGAGCACGGAGCAGCCCGGCTGCCGAAAACCTGGGCTCGGGGACCCCTCAGCTGTCAACAGCCCCATCCTCACAGCGCTCCAGCACCGCGGGCACTAGCGGCTCACACACACGCCCGACTTTAAGCTGACTCCATTAGCAAGACAACTCCTCCCCGCACAAAATTTCTGAGGACAGCTTCACCTCTCCCGCCGCCCCATCCGCGGCTTCCCCCCAGCCCTTCCAGTCAGAGCCAGCGCCGGTTACCTCTCCTCAGCCGCCGCTCGCCGCCGCCTCGGCTGTGTGAGGGGAAGGGAGGTGGCGGAGCGGGGAGAGGCGGCGGCGCGTCCCGCAGAGCCGGGCGCTGCCCCGGGACCGCCCCGGGACCGCCCCGCCGGGGCCGCGCTCGGCTTCGGGCGGCTTCTGACACCGGGCGCGCGGTCCCAGGGGCCGGGATGGGATGGAGCGGAGTGCGGCGTGGAGATTCCGTCCTGGGGCGGCCTGAGCCTTCGTGGCCGGGTTTGAGCGGGTATGGCCGAGGCAGAGGCTCGTGGAGGCGGGCTCGTTCCGCAGAGGAAGGTGGATATTTCACGTCAAGTCCACGCAGGGACGATCAGCTTGACTTGGCTGGCCGCCTCGAGGTAAAATCATCGGTGTTTCACTTTACCCGGTTGACAGGTAACCCAAGAGGTGTGAACATACGCCCCTGTTTGCAGTAAAGATACAGGCAGTGATAACAGGTTTCAGTCATATATTTGTCCAGGAAGCTGCTGTAAGTGGTTTTTCTGTTTAATTAGTGGCACGAAATACACATGCTGCCATTTCATAGGATGCTTCAACGGGACCTTTCCCTCAAAGCATGTCTCACTCAGCAGCCAAGGCACCGAGGGGATTCCTGAAGGCCCAACGAGAACTAGTGTGGTGGTATTTTCACATTGTGCACGTTCTTCTCACAGCATTTGCTTTATAGTTTAATTCTATTTTGTGGCAGCTGGAGGATTTCAGTCTCTGAAGTGCCCAGGAGTGGGGCTGGGCCTGCTGTGCCTTGTGAACAGCCCGTGAGGCACTCCCTCCAGTCTCACTTGCAGTAACTCGGTTTTAGGTGACTTCTCCTTTGTGTTCACTGAGTCCACTCAGTCCCTGTATCATCAGCACTGGCTTCCTATTAACCATAAATTCTTGTGTTTCACCTTCTAGTCCTTAAATATGGTGAAATACAGTTTAAGAGCAGCTCTGTGGAGAGAGATCTGGGAGTCTTGGTTGATATTTAACGATGAGCCCTCGTGGCCAAGAAGGCCAACGGCATCCTGGGATGCATCAAGAAGAGTGTGGGCAGCAGGTCAAGGGAGGTTCTTCTGCCCATCTACTCTGCCCTGGGGAGGCCTCATCTGGAGTCCTGTGTCCAGTTCTGGGCTCCTCAGCTCAAGAGGGACAGAGAACCTCTGGAAAGAGTCCAGCACAGGACCACCAAGATGATCAGGGGACTAGAGCATCTTCCTTATGAGGAAAGGCTGCGGGAACTGGGGCTGTTTAGTCTGGAGGAGATTGAGGGGAGATCTCATTAATATTTACAAATATCTAAATGGTGGATGTCAGGAAGTTGGGACATAGGATTTTTTTTTATACTGTTGTATCTAGCAACAGGACAAGGTGTAATGGCATGAAGCTGTAACACAAAAAGTTCCATTTAAACATAAGGAAAAACTATTTCACTGTGAGGTGAGAGAGCCCTGGCACAGGCTGCCCAGGGAGGGTGTGGAGTCTCCTTTATCTGGAGGTCTTCAAAACCTGCCTGGACACATTCCTGTGTGACCTGATCTAGGCAGATTTGCTTAAACAGGGGGGTTGGACCAGATGATCTTTAGAGGTTCCTTCCAACCGCTACCATTCTGTGACTCTGGGATTCTGTGAAACAACTTAATTCTTTTTGAGAAAAATTCCTATACATGGCATTGCTGTAAAGGTTTGGTATATCTACGTGTCTTTTTAATTTCTTGTAATTTGTATCTGGCTCTTTCTTCCCAATGACAAAATTAGGGACTAGAATTATTTTGGCTTGACAGGCCTTTAACAAGGCTTCCATTCAGTTCACAAGGATCAAAGTGAACTGGAGACCTTGTGAAAGCTTAAAACACGGTTTCTCCCCACAATAATTTTTGTTCAAGTGTCTCTCATCCACATATCCTGTTCATTCACCTTATTGCAGCTTACTAAGCTGTATTCAAACCCACACCAAGCTCCTCTTGTTCAGCGCAGATCAAGAAGCATCATTTAGTGTTTTAATTAGGAGTGGAGGCCCTTTTGGCACTCTCAGTACATGAAGGTTATTTTTCTATTGTGTTAAATATCTCTTTTATTTCCCCTCACAGCTGTCTTAACCAACAAGAAGGAAGGCAGGGGTAAACAGTTTTTTTAGACCAGACAAGCTGCAAGAGCTGTGGGTACGTCTGGCCCCTGCCGGGTGGAGTCGGAATTGACAGGTCTTGTGTACCTATTAGCCAAACCAGTTCCTTCTTTCATCATGGACTTTGGACCCGAGGTTAGGGGGAAAGCAGCTTGCTGCTGTCAGGGAAATCCAGGTGGCAGAGGCCTCCGGATAAGTGACAGCTGAGAAACGGTGCATGGGGCATGTGCTGTGTCTGTTAATAGACATATTTGTGTTCTCTCACATTTAGTTTAGTGATTTGTTCTTGAAATGGATTCAGATGAAATCTGTGGGGTTATCTATGCAACGGGTATCCCGGCCCAGACCAGTTGCCAGTCCATAGCCTGAGTGTTTGCAATACTGAAAACACCTGAATGTGTGGTGAGCACCCTCAGACAGATTCTGCGGTATCTTCAGATGGGAAGAGTCTGTGACCAGTACACAGCCCATCCCCACAGCTGCTCTGAACTGGTGTAGTAGAACTGAAGAATCTGGCGGTTTTATGTAAGCATGGAATAGCTGTTTTTCAGATTAATTGAACCTCGACACTCTCAAGATGGCACTAAGTGGAGAAAAACTAGTGAAAGAAGGATGGGCCCTACCAGCCTTCCTCTTGGTCTTCCCTGTACTTAGTCACAGAGTTGTTAAGTTGTCAGCACAATCAAAAGATATAAACATGTTTTTGATTGCAGTGCAACACAAAGTGTTATGACATCTTCAGGAAAAAAAAGAAACAAAACCAACAAACCAGCAAGAATCTTTGTGTGGTGGTAAGTAGATCACCTTTCTTCCTTCACCCCCTCGTTGAACATATCCTTAATAAAAAGGAAGTCCAAAGTAAAAAGGAGATTCATCCCTGTTTTCTCCTGTTAATGGAAAAACGAGTGCTTTGGTGTAGTTTACAGAATAGCAGGTTGAAGAGATCACAGCTTCCAGTGAAATAAATCTACCTGACACTGCTTTCCTTCCTCCAGCTTCATCCAGGCAGAATCTCAATCTTTGAACACTCAGCTGCTCCCCAGGGTGAACTAACACATATCACAGCTAACCCTGATGCTGCTGTTTTTGGTGCTGTAGTATTATTCCCCTGGATGATGGCTTTGACCACATCACCCTTGCTTTGCATCCTTCTGTTGGATCATGGTCCCCAAGGTCTGGGATGTCTTTTTCCTTTAAAACCTCCTGCAATGGAAGGCAAAGGAATGATGGTGGGTACAGGAGTCTGAGAAACACCCTGCCTGCTTGCAGATGGATAAGGGGAGAAAATGAGGCAGTCATATATAACCAGGCTAGTCAGATCTGCCCATGCCTTGCCTTAAGCTGAGCATCAAGCTCTTTTTTTGGGGGGGAGGGGGAGCTGTGCTGGGATTGAGAAGCACCGTGAGTGACTCTAGTCTCATTGCAAAACTCATCTTCCTCCATTTTTTTTCCCAGTCTTGGAAGCAGCAGTTTACATCATTTGATCACTTTTTCAGAACTGTATCAAAAGAAGAGAGGGGGAAAGTCCATAAGTATGTACCACAGAGACATTATACCCCAGGTCTGTCTCAAATGGCAGTCCCGTGCTCATCACTGTTAGTAGGGTAGAGGAGCTTGATTCACCTTGGATACTGAGGGAGCTTGTTCCTGAGAAAGAAGCTCCGCAGACACACCTCACATTTGGTGTGGAAATGCTCTTCTTCTTGAAGATAGCTGCAATTTTACTTCATGATTTTGAGCCTGCCACCATAGATACCCATGTGGGTGAAACTCAGGCCTTCCAATGACCTCTGCCACATGGAAATCCTTTTCAGGGCCTAAATTACTCCTGCACTGCTTCTGGGATCCTCTGTTCAAGAAGGACAGGGAGCTGTTAGGAACAATTCAGCACAGGACCTCAAAGATGATGAAAGGAGTGGAACATCTCCCTTCTGACGAAAGGTCGAGGGAGCTGGGGCTTTTTAGGTTGGAGGAGACTGAGGGGTGACCTCATTAACGTTTACAAATACATAAGGGCAGGTGATGATGGAGCCAGGATGTTCTCATTGATGTCCAAGGACAGGACAAGGGGCAATGGGTGCAAGCTGGAACACAAGAGGTTCCAAAGAAACATAAGGAAAAACTTCTTCACTGTTGAGGTGAGGGAGCACTGGAACAGGCTGCCCAGAAGGGTTGTGGAGTCTCCTTCTCTGGAGACACTCAAAACCCAGCTGGATGAGTTCCTGTGTGCCCTGCTCTAGGTGATCCTGCTGTGGCAGCGGGGTTGGGCTGGATGATCTTTTTAGGTCCCTTCCAGCCCTTGAGATTCCGTGATTCTGTTTCCTAAGGCGGAGAGTCATCAGAGGAACCACAAAGCAAATGCACCGTCCCTGCAGCTGATTGTTTCCACGTTTCCCCGGCAGCGTTTCAGCTCTCCACGGCTCCCGCAGCGCCGCGTCCCTCAGGCTCCCGCGCGCCGCCGCCAGGGGGTGCCGCCGCCCCGCGGGACGCGCCGAGGGGGCTGCGCTCCCGTTGCCGTGGCGACCGGCGGACGCTGGCGGATGATGAAACCAACCCACCGCCGCCCTCAGCCGGGCCGGGGCCGGGGCTAAGGAAGAGTCGGGGAGCAGAGGCGGTGTGTGGGTGCAGCTCTCAGGAGCCGGGTGGAGACTGGGTGGCGAGGGTCGTGGCGGTAGGGTGAGGGGAGATACTTCGGAGCTTGGCCGTGTAGGGAACTCTTGGTTGGTGAGAGCTCAGGAGTGGGGAGGGACAGTATGGGGGAGGCTTCAGCACGGAGGGACAGTGGGGTCTGGTGGCTGTGGACAAGGAGGCTTTGGGCACAGTGAGGCTCGGCTCAGCTGTGTCCACTGGGGTGCCTGGTGATGAAGAAGGTAGCGGGAAACACGTCCAAGGGAGGTGCAGGTAGTGGTTGAGGGCAGAGAGAGTTGTTGAACTGCTTTGGAGATTGGAAAGGGGTTACAGCCTGCCTGCAGAGTGCCTGAGGTAATTATTGATGAGGACTAAAAGAGTGAAGGCTGCAGATAATGCAGCTGCTTGAGATACAGAGGTAATAGTGTGAGAGGTAGTTAGGATGGCACTGGTGACACTGATGGTGCTCATACGAGCAGTGGTCTCTGCAATGAGCATCTGGAAAGTCACAGAAGCTGGGTCACAGTGTCTGAGATTTGCTTGCTGCTTTTTCTAAGGATTTAAAGGCAACATAGTTATTGATGGACAAAGTGCTGGCAGCAATAACAGGTCTGTCGAGTTATGCTTCATAATGTATTTGTTTGGTGGAAGAAAAAGGACTAGAAAAGGAAGAGCTGCTTGTCTGATTTGCAGGAGTGTAAAGCACAACCTGCAGCAATGGATACAAGAAGTAACTAGTGGTCGAGGCCACTGTTCACAAATACATCTTTACTCGGTTCCACCCTTAGGGGTGTTCCAAAAGTGTGAGAGCTCCCCTGGACAGGATTACTATTGTCAAAAATGCATCTTCTTGTGTTTATTTCAGAACCGTTAGGAGCTTGTCACAAGTGACAAAAGGTGGTGAACATACAAAGTTTCATAACTAGTTACTTTTTTTTTTTCCCCTTTCTGCTTGCCCTTTCCTCCCTTTAGATCTAACTTCTAGCACAACAAAAAACATGGAAAAGAAGAAAGAGGAGAAACCAAGCAAGCAAGTTACAGATCCTGAATCAGCTTTCCCAGAAGCCTTGCTAGAATTTCAGTAGGTTTGCTATATTTAACTTTTCACTCTTATAGAATATGTGAATGGCTAAAGCAGATGATAAGGACAACTTACCCAATTCAGAGCTTGAGCTGATTGGCTGCTGCAGTTGTATACTGTCCTTTTGTGTCCTGCTTTGGGTTTTCAAAGCTATTTTGGAAATATGCACTTTTTAAACTGTATAATAAACCCTAAACCCATATTTCATCTGTTAGTAGCAAGCTTTTGATCAACATACTCTGAAGCTGCAGGAGCACATTTGATTTCTCGGGATTCCTTGGTGTTCACCAAGGTACATGGTCACTAGCTGGAACCTCGAAACCTATGGGTTTTCAAACCCATCATTTGAAAATAATGGAGGGATAATTTAAATGTCTGTTAAGTGGGGGAGTGAAGCAGAGAGGGGTATCTGGAGTAGTTACAAAATAGTCCAATTTGTTTGATCTCCAATCTCTTGAGCAGGTGATTGCAAGCAGAAAAATAAAATAAGCTCTGCAACTTTTATCAGAGAGGCAGAAATTGAAAGGGAAAAAAATCTCAACAGCATCCAATATTCAGCAGTTGTCAGCATTTGGGGAGCAAGGAGCAGTGCCTTAATGTAGACACAAAAGTAAGCAAACTGAAGAGGAACCACATACAGTTCTAGTGGCAGCTGTAGAAGTTTACAGTGCCTATGTGGGATTTTCTGTTTCATTCTGCAAACAACAGAGTAGGAGTTTCCATAGTGAAACTGACCAGATTTGGCTGAATTGTATCATAAATAAATATCATCCAAAAAGTCAACAAACCAACCCATCTATTTTGGGAAGAAGTAAGCAAACTGTACTACTAGGCTGAGGGGGAAAAAAACCCCAAACAAATACTACTTTCTGATAAAATTATTGTTATATATTCAAGTATCCAAGCAAATGACTCATTTGTTTGAAGACTCTTCCACTGAAATGGATGCTGTACTGTCACAGGATATTCCATTTCTGCAGCAACAGTAGGAAGAAAAGGGAAGAAAACTATTTGTTTTTCTGTCTTTATCCCTTTTGCTCTCTATTTCCCTCCCTCACTTCTCTAATCTGTAACTGCTCTGTACCACGTGATTGCATGGCAGTGCGATCATACAAGTGAATATCTGTCATGTTCTGCTTTAGAATTTATCAAGTGTGTAGCATTTATTTAACTTCCATTCCTGTTTCTTCTTCTATATACTGAAGAGTATTTGCTATTCATAGTCATTTTGCATTACCAGTACAATTTCCTGCTTCAGAATTGGGTAGGAACAGCCTCTTGACTGACATGCACTAGTAATATTCTAAAGATGACTGAAAAAACTGACTGGAGAGGGGTGTTGTTTCTAGATTATTAAACCATCTGGATGAAACCTGGTATACAGAGTTGAGAAAAATAGTACCAAAGAAATCATCAGTCTAGCTGTTTTGCATTTTTAATCTGACAAAAATCACAGAAAAATCATCTAAAGAGAGAAGTTCCAATACATAGCAGACAAACTTGGGAATTCTATTAATAAATTTTGGACATGAACAAAGTGGTGACTATGGACGGCCACTTCATGGAAAATCTTAGAGCAGCAGAAAAGATCAGCATCAATATTGAAAATACTTGCCATTTTAAACCAGGAGGTCACACTGTGTGGCCAAGATCCCATCTCTGTCTAATAAGTGCCTTTGGTTTTTTTTGCTGTAGCTATCACCACTATCCTCCCATAACTCTATTCTCATCTCTCTAACTTATCTCATTGTACTTAATGGAAAACCTGAGGAATACCTTGGAGCACAATGACACCAGAGAATGCAAATCTAGTAACCTGGAATTTACATGAGCAAATGGCCCAAACTTACCAGGAAGAAATGATCTTTTTTAAAAAACAATACAATAGGGAGGTAAAAAAAAAAAATCCAAACCTAACCAAGACTCCTCAAGAAACCATTTCTGTTGAAACAGTAAAAGATATTATGGTAATTGTAATACTTGCCTCTGTTGTGCCGTTGGTGAATGAATTCTGGGAACAGAGGGAAAGATTACACAGAGGTTTGCAAATACACACCATTTGCAATACAGCATTTCTCATCCTAGAGGAGAGAACATCAGAAGAAAAAACCCCACTTCACAACTGTGGCAAAAAGGATGACAAGTAGCTAATGAAAACCGTAAAAGCAATGAGCTAGTTCTTGGACAAAAAAAAAATGTATAAACATACTTAGAGGATGCTTAGAGACTGCAGTCTCTATTCTCTTAGTGCTTCTTAAAGGCTAACATATTCTTGGTATACAAATGCAGTTTATGAAGATCAACAAACCATGTTATCAGAAGAATTTAATCCCACTTAATTCTGTAGTTTGGGATTCATCTGACCTGTGTCTTAATGCATTGCCTAGGCTTACTCTGTAGTGAATAGTGTGTAATAAATATTTCTGGAGCACAAGTAATCTTGTTGTGTAAGAGACCTGTGCAGTAGGTCATCTAAAACACATCCAGAAAGAATAAATCAGCCTGATCATTTCTAGTGGTTACAAAGGAATAATGTAGGAGTTTGTTTCTCAATGGGAGAGTCAAAGTAACATGAAATCCATATGTATATGGGAAATCATTTCTTCACATGTAGTAGGCAGAGACCTAAATGTCTCTGAGTACCCAAATGCAGAGTACTCAAATGAGTTAAATGACAGGATATGAAAAAATCCCAAACTGTATTATTTATATATGATCTAACTTAAATAACATCCCTCACATATTTTTGTACGGTTCTTTCTTTACTCTTTCTCCACAGAATTGAGGTAAAAGAAGCAGCAATTGATCAGGTTTTGTTTGAGTTGCAACAAGTAGAAAAGAAGAATAAAGAATGCAATGAAAGGGTAAGTGCCTATACATCCTTCTGCCAACATATTTGGTATGGGGTATTTTAACTCTAATCCTAAAACTACATTCATTAAAACTAGTTGTTGTAGTGAATTTCTTACAGTCAATGAAACTGGAGTTAGTGAGTCACTTCATGTGCTAAAAATTAGTGTTACCTGAATTAAATGTGGCCTAAAGCATAAATGTCCTAAATATAACCGTGCAAAAGAAAAGAAAAAGGAGAGGAGCTACAGGAGCAGAGTGTTGCAGAATAGGACACAGTAGTAAAGAAGAATGTGTTCAGTGGAGGTGTTTTCCAAAGCACATGAGATCCTCAGGAACTGCCAAAGTATTTCATCTCTCTCTGCAGCAAACACAAGACAGCAGGCCTCCTTTCAGTAGGTAACTTTACTGCAGTACATTTAGGTGTGCCTTTTTAAACAGTCCAACACACAAAGAAGAAAAAGTATTAACTTCATTTTTGTCAGTAGTACTAGCAGATCTAACCAGATATTGAGATGTGCTGACCTTTGTGTTCACCTCTAAGATGACGGAACTGAGAGATTTCTCTGACAAACTCAGTTACAATGAAAACTGAACAAAGAAGAGCAAGCATCATACAATTATCTAGGCACAGTTTTTATCACTGCTTGATAAAAACCCACTTTCTTTTGGATTAAGAGGTATGTTGAGTCATTTTTAGAACAAGGCTATGTAGCTATTGATGGCACCTGAGTAACACTTTAAAGAACCATGTATATTAACTGTATATAAATAACTGTGTATAAAGAACTATCATATAATATCTGATGGCTGAGAGCAGTGCACTTTAAAAACAGATATGTATGCAGTCACCAAATGAAATTAATCCAGATGGCTCAAAACCCCTTAAACTGTATAATCTGATTAAACAATGTTGCAGCCTGCACTTCCTATAGAGTGAAACACACAATCGCAACAATATCTCTCTGTCCTTCCCATGACAATACTTGCCCTGCTTTTATAAATATCTATGTTTAGCTTTTGTTGATATTTCTTTCAGTCTTGAAGCCTGAGTGATGTTTCATTTGTGGCCTGAACTGTCAGTGAAGTGGCATTTGGCTCTTCTCTCTGCACACATCTGAACTATTTTATGGTTATTCACCCAATTTGCTGCTAGTTCATGGTCTCTCAAGGACTCCTTCATATTTTAGACTGTGCAAGGTACTTCAGGGCATGCTTGAAGTGCTATTTATTTCATTTACCCATGCTTGACAGTTCTTTGAGCTCCATTCTTTGTTTCCTGCTTAATGTTTCAGAGTGGTTTAGAGTTAATCCTGCTAGAAGTGAGGAATGCTTGAGACTCTACTGCAGTTACCATTATCATTTGGTGGGTATGGTTACTTGCTCCTTTGTGTTATCTTTTGGGAGCAAACATACTCAATCAATAATTTCATATAATATGTCACTTGAGAGGGTCATGGCAAGGGTTTGTAATCTCAGTTGTGGAATCAGACATAACTAATTCCAGCTCTGACAAGACTCTGCTGTGGTTATATGCAAGTGACCTGACTGATGACATTTGTACAAAAAGATAGTACATTGTCATGATGAATGCTGACATGAAGTAAATAACTCCTACAAATAAATATTGTTATTAAATTGACCCACAAGGAGCTATCTTTCCATGCAATGGATTATTGATGTTCTGCACCAAGTACAGCAGGTGTTTGTCTCTCATTTCCTTTTGAAGTCTCAAAGTTACTGAGAAACTTCTGACACTTACAAACTCTCTCTTTCACTCCATCCTTTTTTAATTTGAATGGTTTTGCACTGTATCCTGGCATGAGGTCAGGTTTTACTTTTCCATCAACTTTGAAAATGTTTTAATGGATGCCTTTTCTTCTGTTGTTCTTTAACAGAACAACCTTCTGAAGAAAAGGCAGCAGGCACACATCAGGCGCATATTAAGACAAATAGAAGAACAGGAGAAAGAACGAGATGAAAAGGAGATTATAACTAAGGATGATGTGGAAGAATCACTGAAGGCAAAATGGCAGTATGCTAAGGACCAAGAACAACTTCTGAAAGGTAAGTTGTGGTCATGGTTTAACCCCAGTCAACAATTAAACTCCACACAGACACTTGTTTACTTTCCCCCGATGTGCTGGAGGAGAGAAGCAGAAGAGCAAAAGCAAGAAAACTCATGGTTGAGATAAAGAAAAGCAAAAGTCATGCACACACGCAATGCAAAACAAGGAATTTATTCCTCACTTCCCATAGGCAGGCAGGTGCTCAGCCTATCTCAGGACAGCAGGACTCCAGCACGTGCAGTGGTGACTTGGGAAGACAAACACCATCACTCTGACTGTCTCCCTTCTTCTTCCCCTAGCTATATCTGCTGACATATCATCTAGTGTGAGACATACCTTGGGTCAGTTGGGATCAGCTATCCTGACTATGTCCCCTCACAACTTCTTGTACAACCCCAACCTACTTGTTTGTGGAGTGGGGTGAGGAGCAGAAAAGGCCTTGACTCTATGTAAGCACTGTTCAGAAGGAGCAAAACCATCTCTGAATTATCAACAATGCTTCCAGCAGAAATCCAAAACATAGCCTTATACTAGCTATTGTGAAGAAAATTAACTCTACCCCAGCAAAACCAACATAGTTGTGAGTTGTGACAGTGTGATTTGCAGTTTAAGCAGTTGGGATTGAGCAGACTTCCCCCTGTCCTGCCCCCTCCTCTCCCATTTTAAATAGATAAAACTTTGTTGCATAAAAAAACATCAACTGCTTTCAACATGGTATGAGATTGTGGGAGGCTGATAAGTAAATCTGTTCCCTCCAAGTGTTGTATACTACTGTACAAGCACAGAGGCTCAATTTTTTTTTTTTTGTCCTCTAAAGTCGAAACTTCTGACAGTCCTGTGCACTGGCTGCACTGGAAGATTAAAACAAAATTACTGATAGCAGAAAACATGACCAGTTTTGATTGTTAAAAGTTCTGGCTGCTATCCCTGAAATTCTCATTAGGAAACACATGCGTCTTTGATTACATTTCAGTGAGAACTGTTATCTCTCCTTGTCAGGATAAGATCAAATAGTTTTCAGTAATGATGGCGGCCCTTGACATTTTGTGATGCCATCACATGATAAGGTATTCTCAGTGAAAGCATCTTTATTAAAGAATTTGCTGAAGTCGTACAATTATGAACCATCGGTTTGGGAGATTGGTAACATACTTGTCTTCTTATGTTCATATTTTAATAGATTTACAGTTCCAGATTGAAGAAACTGGAAAGAGACTTGCAGTAAAGCAGAGTGAAAGAGATGATTGGTTAGAGTACAAAAATGTAGGACGTAAAGCACAGGCCAAGAAGATTAAGAATCTGGAAAAAGACATCGAGAAAGTCAAAGAGGACATTCACAAGGCCATAGGTTGGTTTACAGCTAGTGTAGTGCAAGTCTTACAAGCTCTTTTTATATTACTTCTGTATTCCTTAACTTATAAATTTAGGTTTATGTTAAGTTATAGTAACTTATATCAGCTCTTCCAAGGCAATGCACCTAAACGAGGCTGCATAGTCCTATAAATAGTAGTCCTATAAAATGGCAGAACTTTCCATCTCGATCAAGGTCTCTTTAAAGAGCTTTATGAAGCTTCAGAAATTATGAACACTTAAAGAAACTGATCACCTTGGCTTCTGATGCTTTGCTTGTAAAATGTAGGCAGACCACATTTGAAAAATGTTACTGTGAAGGACTGTGGTTTGCTAAAAATAAGTCTATATGTATTGGGGTCACCTACACACAGGTGGCCCTTAGCACTCATCCTTGAGAATGTTGATTCCACTCTTGTTGCTTCTCATCATGGTACAAGCACTTCAGATGTTGAAAACTCCTTTGACAGGAAAGTAGTACAAGCTCATTCATGGAACAGAGTCCTTTCATTCGAGCACATTGGTTAAAATGCAGAACTAGAGGGAGCTGTTCGGTCAGTGGTCTGGACTTTGCCTCCTAGTTGCAGTCTCATGTATGAGGCCCTGCAAAATCACCAGGACAGACATATACAAATGCTGGGAACTGTTTCAGATACTAACACAACAGTGAAATTAATTTGAGATCTTATGTATTCTGATGCTGAGTGCTTTACAAAGATTTCTTTACTGCAGTATTATTTTCAAATCATGCTGTTACACAACCCATGCTTCTAAGGCAAGAAAGATGTCCTGGTTTTCTTCCTTTATGTCTCTCTCAGTATGCATAGCTACAGCCAAGCAGCTGGTAGTAACAGGCACTGACACTGCTCTAAGGATCTCTGTATATTCCGTGCCAAACATTACCAGGCGTCAACTCCTGTGGATAAGAGCCAGCTATCTTTCTGTCTCTTGAAACATATATTGTCCCAATTAAGATGTGCATTGTGTTTTCTGCATTGCCAGATAGCTTGTCAGATATCCATCTCTGTATTCAGGGGAGGGTGATATTTTTCATTATGTGTTTTCTCTGGTCTTAATAAATTTAATATTTTGTCATACAGCTGCTGAAATATGAAATGACAAAGAGAAAGGGCTTTTATGTAAAAGGCCAGCATGAGCCAGTAGGAGTATTCAGTCTGACTTCCTGCATGTCACAGAGTACAGAGCCCAAAATTTGTGGTCAAACGGAAGTGTATTTATAGAAAGATTGTTACAGAGGTACATATAGCAGTTGCCTAACTAACATACTGCAAAATGCTGTTGGTAGTACAGGATGTTCATAGAATTACAGAATGGTAGGGGTTGGAAGGGGCCTTTAGAGATCATCTAGTCCAACCCCCTGCCAAAGCAGGTCCACCTAGGTCAGTTCGAACAGCTGTATTTATAGAAAGATTGTTACAGAGGTACATATAGCAGTTGCCTAACTAACATACTGCAAAATGCTGTTGGTAGTACAGGATGTTCATAGAATTACAGAATGGTAGGGGTTGGAAGGGGCCTTTAGAGATCATCTAGTCCAACCCCCTGCCAAAGCAGGTCCACCTAGGTCAGTTCGAACAGCAACATGTCCAGGCATGTTTTGAAGACCTCCAGAGAAGGAGCTTCCACACCCTCCCTGGGCAACCTGTCCCAGGGCTCCCTCACCTCACAGTGAAATAGTTTTTCCTTATGTTTAAATGGAACTTTTTGTGTTCCAGCTTCATCCCATTACCCCTTGTCCTGTCCCCAGATACAACAGAAA